>JANHFO010005458.1:78595-90491 GCA_032468095.1 Pareas carinatus
TAATTACATTTAACTCTTCTGTTCTTGAAGAACTGTTTATTTTTGGTTGCTAAGCTACAGGAGAGTAAACAATGCACCAACTTAAAGATACAGCCCTTTGGGAAGACTTGGGGGGGGAGAGTGATTTTTAACTTACAAGTTCAAATTGAAAACTTTGGTAAAAGGTTTGATAACATAACAATGGTTTTAAATCAACCAAAAGAGAATATCCAGATACAAGCAACTGCAGCCAAACGAGACTTACAACTGAAGCTTGGTTTGAAAATGGTGGATGTGTTTGAGAAGGCTAAAACGGACTTGACAGAATTGCAGTTGACAGAATTGATGAGTGATAAATTGAATTTTCCTAAGAGACTGTTGGAGAATGGGGAATGGACATATTATATCCAACTGGAAAACAACTTCAATTGGGTTCTTTTGAGAAGATGGATCAACCTTGGAGAATTGATTTATTATATTTAACCAGACAACATAGACAAGAGATGTTATGTTTTTGTTTACAGGGAGATTTTTTTGAACACCAGAAGCTGTGGAGATACTTACACTAAAGCTTTATGATTTTGGGGAATAAGATGCAACTCTCTAATCAAAATTTTAAGGGAAAGCTTTATTATTAAGAAGGAAACAAGGATATTTGATCCTAGACAGATCAGTTGTGGTACTTTATGATAGATAAGAATATATATTAGATAGATGATACGTCAAATAAGCTGCAAATAGATTTAGAAGTTTATATAGGCCTGCTTCGCAAGGGGGAAAACTAACATTCTGCAATATATTTATCAGTATTCAACTAGTGGAACACGTATATGTGTTTTTTGTCTTTTTGTCCTTTTTCCTGCATTTTTTTCAATGTTTTGTTTTTTGTGTTGTTTTTATAAAAAACAATACTTTTTTGATTTTCTGAAAAAATAAAATAAAATTACGGAGAAAGAATACTAGTTTGCATTTATCTAAAGGAAGAATGAGCTTATATTCAGGCTTACTTCCCACCAAAATAGGAGATAAAAGAATGAATGACCACGAATAAAAATTCTACAGAACCCTCCCTATCAATCTGGGATGCCAATTCCAGCTTACAACTGTGGAGGTTCTTATTAAAGAATCCATATTCATTATTTAATATAGGCCCACCAGAAGCAAAACCCCAAGGGAAAGAGAAGAAATTAAAATAAGAAAAAAAGCAGTGAAGAGGACTAGGATAAAAAAAATGCATTAACCCAATTAATAATTGCTAACTAAAATTAAGTTCTTTGACCTAGGACACACTTATAGTTACTTGCTTCATCCTGACCCAGGTCTTTTGTGAGGGAAATCGAGTCTCCTCACTTCATTGTGCTTGTTGTCTTTTATCTTTATTTTTTATGTTTTGTTGATTTTATTATAATTTCTAGGTTGTGAGCTGCCCAGAGTTACTGAAAATTGAGAGGCATGCGAGTTTAATACACACTATTATCTGCATGTATCAGCTGATCTTTCTCTTACACATAAAACACTTTTGCATATAGATACATGTAAGTATGCAGAAGCTCCTTTCAGCAGATACAAATAAATATGGAAAGTAACAGAATGATAAGAGTGGGAGATAACTGCACTGGAAACATAAAAAAGAAAGGGGAAATAAGATGGAGTGATGGGAAGAGTAACGGGATAGAAAAACAGAAGAAAGCATTATTTAAATACAACGCTTTTAGTGTAATTATCCACAGCAGAGTGGGCTTATTGAGATTAAGGCACAACGATAGTTTCCACAATGAAAACTAGCTTCCCTTTTCTTTACAGTAGAGCAAATTTTTCTTTTTCTGCAGCAAACAACAATATCCCAATCAGAATTAAACTGTAATCTATGACAACAAGAAACTATGTAAAAACCATGGATAAGCATTTTAAATGAAGGAGCAAAGTATAGGTAGCCTTAAACAAGGAAAGGGAAGAAACAGATTCTCATTCACAATGAACACTACAAAAGCCAGGGAAACTTGCAGGCATATGGAACCAAAGCAAAGTCTGAGAAAACCAAAACACAGATCATAAAGCACAATGTAGATCGTTTTACTTACCTTATGTCTACACTTAAGCACAACACCATAGGCTCCTATAGCACAAAATTTAAAAAAAAAACAAATTTCAATATTCATATGTGCTTTGTAGAAAGCATTATTTGTATATTTAAAAAGGCAAGATATAATAATAATAATAATAAATGAATATTGAAATACTTTAATAAAAACAAACAGAATGCTGTAACACCACCCAACATCCACATCTGCCTATCCCAGGTCCTTGGTAGGGATTCGATAGGTAGACAACAATGGCAAATCCAGTCTGAACATCTGGCAGACTGCGATGAACAATAAATGAATATTGAAATAATGTAATAAAAACATAAACAGAATGCTGACAAGGAAAAATACTACATGGTCAATTTCCTCAATAGATAAAAGGGGAAAGTGATAAAAATAAAACCTGGCAATGATTTATAATTGGAACGTTTAAAAAAAGTGAAAGGTTTGATTTTAGATGTTCAAGAGCAAGCTATTTGAACGGATGCAATCAAAGTCAGAACTAAACAATCCTTAAATAATTCAAATACAGATTCTGCAAAGAAGCAGAAGTAACCGTAAATCATATATTCAGTTCCTGCAAGATGATTGCAGAAACTGATTATAAACAACATAATACATTCTTCAAAATGATTCACTGAAACATCTGTAAAAAAATACCATGTGTCACTAGTGAAAAGTTGATGGGAACATACAGTTGAAAAAGTAGTAAAAATGAGCAGATTGAAATATTGTGGGGTTTCTCAATAGAAACTGATAAAGTTCTAGCTCAGATTTAACTGTGGGTGACAAGATGTGACAATACCAGGGGATTAGAGATTACAGTATCAAAATCTGAAAATTAAAGTTAGAAGATTATGGCATAAACTGATCTCAGTGTTTATTGGCACACTTGGTGAAAATCTTGGGTGGCACTTAGAAAATCTGTGCTTTAGGTCTCTAAGACATCACTAAATAATGAAGACACAAAGAAATGGAGAGTCCCAACTTGGGACTCACAGATATTAGTGAACGAGATAGTGAATTGAAGCCTCAAAAACTAAAATCAGAATGGAAATGAAATGGAGTATTAATATGATTCTTCTTTCTGTGTCAATAATGTGATATTGTGGGTAATTGCTTATTAATATGAATTTATTTCCTTTGTCAATAAGATAAGAACTGATACTATTTTCTTTTTTTCTCTTTGTAAAACTCACTAAAAAGATTTTTTAAAAAATATAGAAAATCAGTGTATTAATAAAATTTCCATCTGTCGATTGCAAAAGGTCACAGTGCTTGGATCCCCACATATACTATACTGATACATTACTGCATTCTAGCTTCTTGGAAAGAACGTATTGATATAAAGGCCAACATCATCTAAAGAACCAGCATCTATGATTTCACGTTGCTGTGAATATAATGATAATAATAAGTGTAGAGATTACTATTTGAGTTAAATGTTCTAACATTTTATTCTTAGACTCAAGTGAAAATTGGCTAGTAGGTTTTTAAGAAGCTTGACATTCTTCTCTCACTACATTTATTTATTTATTTATTTACAACCTTGTAAAAAATACATAAAATGCAAACATCAAAATTAAAACTATATTAAAAATATATATATATATATATTTTTCATAGAAAAAGTTTTTATTGGTCAATAACATACAAAACTATAGCTTACAATATGTGGAATTTCAATTACCAAATATGATAATTTATATTTTATATATCAGAATTTCCTTATTAAATATATATTAAAGTGTTTTAACTAAAAGTACAAATTCTCCTTCCTGACTGGCCAAAAGTAAAAGTGGATTGTGCTACAAGACTCCAAAACATAGTGTCTTTAACAATGACAAACCCAGGATATTAACATATTAACTGAATGTCTGTGTATTTGCATATTTTTATTATAAAAGAAATTTTAAGAAGAGCTCATATCTATTGAGTATATGTGCAACAAAACATTTTAATTTCTGAGAACAATACAAGTGTCAAAGCATTATATTTCTTTTTTTTAAAAAAAATACCAATTTTGAATGATTGCACCATAAAGGATCCGATACAACAAACTGAATTCCAGAAGTTCCATTTTAAGGAGTATTAGTGAGCAAGAATGCTTTAATCATTAGAAAACTAAACAGTCCAATAGTAATTTTTACATTAAAACAATATACTATTCTCAGGGATAAATAGCAAGATATCATAAATGGTAAAATAAACACAATAGAATTAAACATTTTGATCAGCATATGATGATGGGAGAAATGAAAGAAGCCTCCCCAAAGAATGTGTGCTGTTAACACATTTGGGCATCCCCTGGGCAACAGTTTATAGTTGGATAATTATTTCAATCCAGAAGCATCGGAAGCAGTGAGCATTTCCACCACTTACTTATCCATATATATATATATCATGATTCACCAAAAATGGCATTTGTACTAAGGACCAAATTTACTTTTTTAAAATGTGTATTTGCAGAGGCATGGAGATGACAAAATCTTCTGTGAGAGTTTTAAAATTCATCATTATAATACAGCTCCAAGCTCAGTTGGACAAGCAATCAAAATCTCTTCTTGATTTTGAATATCTCACATGTAAAAAGGGTGTGCCCTTTCTTTCTCAGGCTTCAAAGGAAGGAAGAAAACTCTCATAAGATTAGAAATGTGTAACATAAAGAGTTAATGCCTTTATGATAGAAAAATTGCTGTTTCATTCATTTTATTTTGTCCTGTTATAATATCAGTCATTTTGATTTTCAATTTTGGTTATACATCAAGAATTAATGTGGTCAAACAGCAGAAAAAAATGAGAGTATACTTTATGCGTCAGTAGTTCTATCATGCCATGATCAATGATTAGAAAAATTGTATTTTTCTAGTTACAGAAAAACAAAAATTGCATTCTGTAATCAATGCCTCATCTACCTCTTTCTAGTTATGCTCATTTCTCTTCTCAAACCTCAATTAATTTTATTCATGAATATATGCTTACCTTCACATACAACCCCAAGGATCTCAAATTTATTCATCACATTACCAATATTAGGAATCTTCATGAAGACAAATTCCTCATGGAACACCAATTATACAACATGGCACAGAGAAGACCAGAATATTTGCAGCTGTCAAGTCTGTAATGGTTGATAGGCTTTAGCACATTTATGTTCTAAGTTTGTAAAGAGATTCCTGCAAAGAAAATAAACATATAATTGGCATGAGGTAAAGTAACTTCACAAGATTCGTACTAAATGTACAACAGTACCTACATTCAATGCATTTGATTAATAGTTATACTTTAATGCACAAACCATCGAAGACTATAATAACCATCAAGATCTGATACAGTTTACACTATGGTTTTAAATACATAATGCATAAACCAGAAGGACAACATTCTTTAACGTATTAGGTGAAAGCTGGGCAACTCCTTTAAGAATTATCATACTATATTTTTTCTGGTTTTAGTCTACCTTGTATTTAATGGCAGCTTGCTAATTAGAACTGAGTGGTGAAATCCAAACTGTGGGCAAAAATATTTTAATAATAACTCATTGCTCTTAAAAAATTATCAAAATATGATTTACTGTATTTCTTCCCAAATTATAGAGATAGTTTCTAGGTTGCATTTATAAGCAAGAGTTGGATATCTGTATTTAATACTAGTACTAGTTAAGTTGTATATTATACACCAACTTAACAAGTATGATTCAATGCATATAAATAAATTTAACAAATGAAGCCCCCTGCCCCATTATTTTCAGGCAAGAAAATCATGTGCAAGAAAATTACCATAAATTTATGTATTTAAGTCAAAGGGACTTCAAATCACAATTCAGCATTTTTAAAATGAGAAGTAAGATATTTAATGTCTATGTACTTAGATAATACATATATGCACCAATTAATTGCCACATAAAACAGTAGCATATAAGTAACCAATAAAATAGATCCAAAGTGTTATGTTTGCCTTTGAATCCATAAATACAGTAACCTTTTAAACTGTTATCCATCTTGGGGAGTGGATCCTACAATATAATAGATAATAATTTGTTTCATTATTGGTTAGCCTCCTTTATTCATTACCATGGAATAATTATTCTATAACAAATGCTTAGTGCATCTTCTTAGTGAGAAATGAAGTTGTGAGCAGAATGGGCCAATATTTTATATAGGCTGCTAAATGCAAATTCACTGTTAATGGTTTCACCCAAAAGGAAAATATTCTAGAAATTAAAATCTGAATTAATATCGGAAACTTAGTAGGCATAAAAGACAATGAAGTGACTCGTTATATATTAATAACCAGATGTGAGCAATTTGAAGGGAAGTATAAGCAGTGGAAGAGAGAATCACTAGGAGACTTAATATTGGTTACTGGAATAGCACACATAAGAGAAAGAGAAGAGTTTTAGGAAATAAAAGTTTAAATCACTGGTGACATTAGGAGGCCATTAGAAAAGTGTATTGTTTAGAAAAAGATGAAGCTGCCTCAGAGACCTGAAAAAACATCACAGAAGAATTTTTAGTAAGGCAGTTGTTAGTAAGGTTGTACTTGTGTCAAAAATTATTCAACAAAGTGTTTTAGAGTGTTCACAAGAACATCATCTTTCAAACAGCTATTTATTTTTTTAGGCTTCCATGAATATTTGAACATTTCAGCGTGTCAGTGAGCAAAGCCCGCCTGGCCTGTGCTTCCAATTTACCTAACCCTCTCTAGCCATCATGCCTATTGTTTTTAGCATTAAATAAGCAAACCGTTATTTGAAATTGCTGTTTTTCGTGTCATTTATTTTGTTCCAAGTAAGCAAGTTAGTTTTTACTGACTCTTTTGAATTCTATATCTAGGTATCATTATGCCTACATGGTATCCATTAGTTCAATTACAGAGTTAGAATGGGTCAATGTGAATAACGTTTGTACAGGCCAAAGTGAATTCTAAAATTTAGAAAATGTCAATGTCTACATAAAGCAACTTAAAACAAAATTTTGTAAAACATGTAAACTAATCAACTTTGGATACTTTATTCAGGTTTATCTGTACACCACCAATTCCCTCCTTTCCCCTCCCGACTCCCTTCCCTTCTTCCCATTCCCTTTCCCAGATATCCCATATTTTGTAAATATTGTTAACGTTCAATGTTAAATTTTTATGTTATCTGTACACTGCCCTGAGTCCTTCGGGAGAAGGGCGGTATATAAATATAAATATAAATATAAATATAAATAGATAAATACATACACACATACATACATACTGATGACATTTTTTCATAATTCTGCACCTTGGGAACAGATTATTTCTGGGAAATCACACACATGGTTCCGATATAATATAAAATAATTTTAAAAGCGTGTAGCTAAATCATTGCTCTGCAGAGAAGCTAGGCATTTTTGCAATGACAATATTATTGAAAATAGCTTTTTTAAACTAATCAGCAGGTTAAACTTCTGAAAATGGGAAGGCTAGTCTTATAGTGAGTGAATTGTTCTTCTGGCCAAGGAAGTAGGGATGTGATTGTAGGATGATTTCTTCTTCCAAGAGAAAGAAGGGCTAATGAAAGATCTTTTACTGTATCTGGGGAAGAGAACTCCCTATTACAAGATCAATTTCTTAAAAAACAGAACAAAATCATCAAATGTTACAATATATGCATCATTTCCAAAATAGGGAGCAGAAGACTGTTCTAAATACCTGGAGTTTATATTCAAGAAAATTGTTTTCTTCTCACCAAGATACCATACACAGTGAAGCCCTGTTCATTCATGTCATACTAATCATACAAATAATCTGTTTTCTGCTCTGCTACCTAATAAGCAACTACTGTAGGTAGAGCCTCATAACATCTTCTGCAAGACAAATTGCCCAAAACCAGGTCTGGCAATGCATTCATTTTGTAATGATGCAAATACAGTACAAACAAACAAAAAATTGCACTATCAATAAACAACCGAGACTTTCCCAGACTCAGCTATTGAACCCACTGCTCACTGACCAACCATGCAGTAATCCCTGAAGGCATTAGGACTAAGAAACATAAGACAGATAGATATATTCACATCAACAGCGAACACTAAAAGCTTCTTGCTCTGATCTGTGTACTATACAAAAGACTATTTAACCTATAATCATCTGAGATACGCTTCAATACATTTCAAGGATGTAACTTATGTTTGGTTTATGCCAATGCTGTTCACATCAATGAACTTGGGCAAAAAATGGTGAAATTATATCTAGGTGCCAATTAAGTGTTAGAATGAGACAAAATTTTTATCAAAATTCTTATGGTAAAATATTACTGCAAGTTATGCTTGAAAATATTAGTCTGAAATTAAAGTATAATATATTTTTCCTAGAGATACAGTACATTTGTATATTTCCACATATACGATAGAAATTTTAAATATTTTAAATTTTATATTTGGCTGAAATTGATTGTATTTTGCCATTTTTAAATTTTAGCCTTGTTGTTTATATTATTTTTAATTGCTTCTTAAATTGTCTTTGTCATGTTTAATGTGTTTTAAATGGCTGTACACCGCCCTGGGTCCCTTCGGGGAGGAGGGTGGTATAAAAATTTGAATAAATAAATAAATAAATAATAAATAAAATACAATCCACTCAAAATGAAAGACAGAGATGTCAAACACAAAGAGTGCTCTCATTCTAGCAGAGTGAGAGCCACCACCACCCCAAATTTCACATTAGGATATGCTAAGAATCTAATTCTAAGGTAGCATTTAATATAGTGATCAATGGTTTTCAACCAGGAGCCATATGGCTCCCTGGGGTCTCTATGATATTTCAAGTGGGCCATAATAGAAACAATGTAACAGGAGGACCAAGACAAGTGTCAAGGAAACAAACAACAACAAAGAACAACCCCACAAGTATATTATATTTATTGACACCAGAAAACATACCAGTTACTAACCTGTTTTCCCAAAAGTAAGACATTCTCCGAAAATAAGACCTACTTATAGTTTTGCCTCTCACTGAAATATAAGGCATTCCCCCAAAATAAGACCTCCCCGATAATAAGGCCACGGACTTCCGGTTCTGGGCAGCCTCGGTGGAAAAATAAGACATCCCCTGGAAATAAGACCTAGCACATCTTTGAGTGCAAAAATTAATATAAGACAGTGTCTTATTTTCGGGGAAACACGGTATCTCATGTCCATATCCGATAATGGGACCTTGTGAAAGGAACCACAGGTGGAAAAAAAAGATCAGAAAGGGGTAACGGAAAAAGGGGTGTAAGAAAGATTGATGTAGATAATAGGAAAGAGACATATCTCCTCTGTCCCATAACCCAGAAAATTTATTTCACTGTGTAATATGGAACAGAACAGAACAGAATAACAGAGTTGGAAGGAATCTTGGAGGTCTTCTAGTCTAACTCCTTGCTCAGGCAGGAAATTGTACACTATCTTAGACAAATAGTTGTCCAGTCTCTTCTTTAAAAACTTCCAGTGTTGGAGCACTTACAACTTCTGAAGGGAGGTCATTCCACTGATTAATTGTTCTAACTGTCAGGAAATTTCTCCTTAGTTCTAGGTTGCTTCTCTCCTTGATTAGCTTTCATTCATTGCTTCTTGTTCTGCCTTGAGGTGCTTTGGAGAATAGCTTGACCCCCTCTTCTTTGTGTCAAGGAGTCAAACTATTCTCCAAAGCGCCTGAAAAAGTTTGATATCAAGTGCTTGCTTGTCTAAAACTAACTCCAGTCACATTCAACTCTTGCTTACTCCATGGACACATCCAGTTTGGATTTTGGGCAATAATTTTGCTTGCTGCTCAAAACTTAAATCTATAGTCCTGACATTCCTCCTGGGCGTCTACCTAAGTACTACAAAAACCAAAAATCCTAAGCTTTTTTTTGTAGTCGTTGCTAAGATCAGACTATAAAACAAGAACAATGAATAATAATTTTTCCATCTACGCCATTTTCACAAAACTGATCATGCAAGCTAATATATTTTGTTCATGGAAGAATAGATGGACGTCAATACAATATTTTATATCTTTATTAAATTTATATGGCACTAATCTCACTATCAAGTGACTGACTGGGTGGCTGACTAGACTAACCACAATGATAAGGAAGAGAACAAGAAAGAAAGAAAAAATCATTGTTGAAATTATTATTTTTAAGGTTACTTTTTCCAAAGTATGAGGTCTATTAGAAAACATTCAGGTTTTTCAAGGCAGAGCCAAGACTGATATGTTTTCCTTCTGCGAGACGGAATGATATATTTGAATCTTTGCCTTATATAAATAAAATTTACTTATTGCTATTTTCTCTAGTAACTGAGAAAATCTTTTTCTTAAATAAGAAGTATATTATTTTAGGGAAATAATGTAAAGAAATATTTCATTCAAGATTTTTTTTAAATGAAGATTTATAAAAAAGTCCCAGAGAGCCACGTTCAAAGATATACCATTTAGCATAGTGAAATATGAACACAGGATCATTTAAAAATCAAAACAGCAGAGCCAAACCTACTTCCCTAGCCTCCATTTAGATACCTGGAAAGGATGTCAGAGAATTCTATCATAAATGTTTTTTTAATTGAAATAATGTCACTTATCAAAACAGAAGCTGTCATGGCATAAATCAGCATGGAATGCATCTGTTAATGCCTGTCTCAAAACACTTCACAGTTCAAAAATTATATAAAAATAGGTATGCAATATATATATAAGAAGATAAAGGAAAGCTGCATATAAACACAAATGATTTTTTTTTGTGTATTTAATTAACAGGATGAGGCAGAAATATCACAGACTGGACAAATGAGCACATTCACATGAACCAGAAACAGATTAATCTGTATATTCCTATCTAACTGGCTAAACAACTTGCAATTTTTAAAAGCTCTTTATAGCAATTGGGAGAAAAGGATAAATTCAGATATACCTATGGAATAGCTATAATGAAGTGGCCACAATGATCTCAAAAAACATGTATATATAAGAACCATAGACAGTGTTCCACATGAACAATGGATCTCTTCCAATTCTCCATATTGATCTAAAACCCATTATTGAGATTTCAATGTATTGCTTCTGTAGAGTATGTTTGCCATAGTACAAAGAATTGAAACTGCAGAAATCTGAGATTAACAACTCGTCTCTTGAACTCATCTCTAAACTGTGTAGGTTATTATTACTATTTTTATGGTTCACTGCATAGTCAGTCATATTTTTCAGACTGTGTGTCCAGACACCCTTGGCCAATAAATTCTGGTTCTGATTAGGCATTTCATCAACCTCATGAGCCCTTCCCATAGACAGGGATGGGGAGATGCTGTTGCTTGACTGTGTAACCACTGTAACACATGTAAGCTGCTCCAAGTAAAGCTGCCTCTTGCAATTGACTGGTGGTGATTTTGTCAATGCTGATGGTGTTCAGGTGGTACTCCAGATATTTTGGGATTGCAGGCAAGCTGCCTATCACTATTGGTACTATCTTAGCTTTCTTTTGTCACGGTCATTCTACCTCTATTTGCAAATATTTATATTTTGTGATGTTTCTTCAGTTCTTTCTCTTCTATTCTGCTGCCTCCAGGTATAGCCATCTTCGCTAAGCAGATTTTTCTCTCTTTCTTGTTGACAATTGTTATGTTTGGGATCTTATTTGGCAGGAGCTTGTCTGTTTGAATTTTAAGTCACAGAGCGCTTTAGCTTCTTCATTTTCTACTACTTTGTTTATTTTGTGGTGTACCAGTTCTTGCTTGGAGGCAAATGATACTTGCCGCAGATATTCCAATATACTATTGTTGCTAGTCTATCATGCCATTGTTTATAGTCAGTCTGTGCAATCTTCCTGATGCAGCTAACTAAGT
>JANHFO010005459.1:17482-27842 GCA_032468095.1 Pareas carinatus
CGGCTGCGCTGGAGGGGAGGCCTTATTATCGGGGAGGTCTTATTTTCGGGGGATGCCTTATATTTCAGTGAGAGGCAAACCTGTAAGTAGGTCTTATTTTCGGGGGGTGTCTTACATTCGGGGAAACAGGGTATTACTGAAATACTGTGTGGGAACGCAAAGGCCATCTGGTCTAGTTTTTGCCAAAGTCAGTTGTCTGCTACTACAGATTTCCTAAAAGAGACAAATCATTAGCTGTGTTTGTGTCTGTAGCTCACAGGACTTATTCGATGGCCTTTCTGAGCTTGGATTAATGGGACAGATGAGGTCAACAAATAAGACCAAACCAGAAAATAAGCCCTAGCATGAGTTTTCAGGATTATCATAATATAAGCTCTACTCCAAAAATAAGCCCTAGTTAAGATCGTTAGCCAGACGGATGCATTTAACTAATGTATTTCCCCCAAAATAAGACCTAACAGAAATAAGCTCTAATGCGTCTTTTGGAGCAAAACGAAATATAAGACCCAGTGAAACATCGTAGAAGGGTAGAAATTAACTCATATCTCTGTATTGCTTTTTTTGGTACCTGCTGCAGAAGTTCCACCAATACCCCAAAGGGATGTCTCTTGGCCGGGAGAGAAAAAAAGGACATTTTTTCAGCGTTCAGAGGAAGGAAAACCTGCAGGTAAATGGGCATCCTCCTTCTTTAACAATTGTGAATTGCTTTGAGAAGGGTGAGTTGGGGCTTTTGCTCAGATTAGAGTTGGATGCCCCTGAATACCGGTGTGTAATATCATTGATTTTATAACCTCTCATAATTTGAAATCTCACTGTTATCCAAGAAGCCAAGTGGGAGGGGATTAAAGGCAGATCGAAATAAGCTGTTAGAAAAATAATAAAACACTTCGTTAAACTGCGTAATTCACTGACACAAGTATTATCATGTTTTCTAAGTCACAGGATGTTATAAAATGAGGCTAGATCGAGCCATGGAAAAGATACGTTTATCCGTCATTCACAGCCAGAATCAATATTTAACCTGGCTAGGAAAACCTGAACTGGGTTTAGTCAACTGGGAAAGGTGTGGTGAATTCCTGTGAATTCCCACTAGACTCTTTGGGGGTTAAAATCCTTCTTTGTCATTCCTTTTCTTAAAGTAGGGCCTATTTGGAAAACTAAGCAGGTTCATAATAAGGGGGAAAGCCTCACCGAGTCTTCTAATCACTTCGACAATCCTGTAATTTTTTTTCTTGGAATTGGATTTTGGAGCTTTGAAGTTAAGCAGGGTTGGTCTTAGTACATGGATGGGAGACCATCAAGAAATCGTGGGGCTGCTGATTAAATTAGGGAAATTTAAAGAAAAGAATTTTGGATATGTCCATGAAGTCCCCAGGAATCAAAAAGAGGCCTATATAGATTGTCTCCTTAGAACTAAGTATAGAATCGTCTGGATGAATTACATATTTCTTTTATATTTAATAGATGTGCGTGTATACACATGTGCACGCACACACACACACATATAAATGGAGTAAATATACAACAACAACATTTAGAATGTTGTTCTGTTACAGGGTGAAACACTAAATATTCTACATTTAATTCTAATGTATGCATGCATGCTTGTATGTATGTATATGTCAAACATACTTAATACAAGTAGAGGAAGTCCTCGAGTCAGGACCTCAATTGAGTCCCATATTTCTGTTGCTAAGGGAGACATCAGTTAAGGGAGTTTTGCCCCATTTAACGACTTTTTTGCCACCGTCATTAAGTGAATCACTGCAGCTGTTAAGTTAGTCACACGGCTGTTAAGTGAATCTGGCTTCCTCGTGGACTTTTGCTGGTCAGAAGGTCACCAAAAGTGGATCAGTTGATCTTGGGATGCACTGCTACGGTCATCAAGATGAGACAGTGGCCAATTATCTTAATTTTGATCCCATGGCCATGGGGACGCCGCAGTGGTCGTTAAGTGTGGAAAACGGTCATGAGTCACTTTTCCCAGCGCAGTTGTAATTTTGAACGGTCCCTAAACAAACTGCATTTTATTTTGCGTCTCTCTCTCTCTCTCTTTCTCTTTCTCTCCCTCCTCCAGAAGGTGCCTCCCACGAGGAAGATGGGGGTGGAATGTGCAATCGGTTAGAAAGAGCCGGAGGCGAAGCCCTGAGAGAGATCGCTTGGAATCCAGGCGGTTCACAGACCCAGGAAGGTGACTGGGCAGGAGAAGAGGATAAATCTGTGAGGAATCGAACGGGGGAGGTGGACGAGGTTCCTCAGGGAAAGCAGCGGACGAGTTGGAAAAAACGGGGCCTGGTTGTTACCCCAGAGGAGAGTTCCGGTAAAAGCTCCACCTTCGGGAGAGGAGCCCCCCTCCTTCAAAGGCTCCGCAGCCGTGAACTGCCCCACAAATGCTTGGACTGCGGCAAGGGCTTCAGCCACAAAGCGAACCTCACGTCCCACCAGAGGGTCCACCGTCTGGAGAAGCTCTACGACTGCTCTAACTGTGGCCAACGTTTCCTTCGCAAATCCATCTTGGATATGCACCTGAGGATGCACGCCGGGCAGAAGCCCTTCAGCTGCTCCGACTGCGGCTTAAGTCTGAGCGCCCACTCCAGCCTCGTCCGGCACCAGCGGATTCACACCCGTGAGAAACCGTACAAGTGCTCCGAGTGCGAGAAGAGCTTCAGTCAGAACTCGGACCTGATCCGGCATCAGCGGCTTCACACGGGGGTAAAGCCCTACCAGTGCCCCGAATGCGGGAAGAGCTTCAGTCGAGGAGACTGCCTGGCTACTCATCAGAAAATCCACGCGGGGAAAGATCCGGGCGGAAATCAGGCCGAAGCGAAGGGTTTTGTGATAAATCAAGTCCTGTTCGGCACCTGAGACTTTTTCACGGGGGAGAAACCACAAGCGGTGCTCACAAAACAGGAAGAGACGCCCGGTCTTTTTGAGAATAAAAACAACACGTTTTCTTCAGGAGCGTGGGATGGGGGCGCGTTCCTAAATTGGCTGGACTGGGACGGAAATGGAATTTGATATCATTTATATGAGGGCAATTCAGAAAAAGACTTCCGTTTAGTTATCAACGACAGACACAAATACAGAGCTTTTATTATACACGTTAGAAAACTAGAACATGACCTGATGTTTCGATATCATCGCCCTTCAAATTGGAGGCCTTTGTCATAATGCCTTGCAAGGTTTGAAATTCCTTCTGCAAAGAAATCTCCCTTCTGAGAATGAAGCCAGAAGAGATGGGAGTCACTTGGCGCCAAATCTGGGCTACGGAGGGGGGATGATGATCAAAAACATCCCAGTGAAATTGCTCCAAAAGTTCCTGAGTGCATCTAGCGATGTGCAGGCGAGCATTATCGCGAACCAGCACCACACTCCGGAAGTCAGCATGCATCCCACTGCTTTGATGACGACAATGAGCTTCACGATGCTGTTCCAGGGTGGCTTCCTTCCCAGGAGGGAGATTTCTTTGCAGAAGGGATTTCAAACCTTGTAAGACGTTATGACAGGGGCCGCCATTTGAGTGACAATTATGTCTAAAAGTAATCTAATGTAGTTTTCTAATGTGTATAATAAAAGTTCTGCATCTGCGAGTGTCTTTAATGGATAACCAAACAGAATTATTTCCACAAATTGTCCTCATATTTGAATGCAGTCCTTTTTTTTCCTCATCAAAGAATTCCCCCCCAGTGAGAAATCATAAGAGTGAACTTTTTCTGAAACTGTAAGTGCAGTTCACACCTTTGCATTTTAATAAAGTCACGTAAATGCTCAAGTGGTAATCAAAGCCTTTTCAGAGAAATCTTTCACAGAGATATTGTCATAGCCACTGATGCTTGTGCAGTAGAAGGGTGGGCTGGAAATATCCATGCCAGTGTTTCTCAAGTTTAGCCACTTTAAGGTGCGTGGACGTAAACTCCCAGAATTCCCAAGCCAGCAAAGCAAAGCTGGCTGAGGAATTCTGGGAGTTGGAAGTCCACCCATCTAAGGTTGAGAAACACTGATCTCTGTCAAAAGAAGAAAGACTAAAAATAATGAGGAGGAGGACAACTGATTAGAAACCTTTGGTTATTTTTCATCAGCCTGGGCAATTGTAGAAAGGGGAATAGTTTTGCTTCTTTGTTGGGGAAGAAAAGGAAAGGAAGCAAATGTAAGCTTCCACTCG
Source organism: Pareas carinatus (assembly GCA_032468095.1). Lineage (NCBI taxonomy): Eukaryota > Metazoa > Chordata > Lepidosauria > Squamata > Pareidae > Pareas > Pareas carinatus. The sequence continues at coordinate 21,645 of JANHFO010005459.1, forward strand.
CGTGTGAATTGCACAAAATGATTTTTAAAGGCAATTCTGATGAGCTAGAGCAGATTTAACTTCTGCTTCAGCAAAAAACAGTCTCCCGCATTAGGTAAAATCAATAAAACCTATGAGTTGACGATCTCAACAGGCATAGTATAAAAAGTGGGGGAAAGAAAGAAAAATAGAGAAGAAAAAAACGCCCTCTTGAGAGCCCATTATTGTTTAGTTCTCCTTATATACGTTGAAGGGGATGGGAATATAAGCCGTTGGCACAACAACCAGTTGTTTAATGACCGTTTGAAGTTATGACAGATCCCCCCTCCCACCTCTTCAATATATGACTCATTCTCAGTTTATTTGTTTTAAACATTTAACTCTTGGCAGTAACACTACCAGAACCATCAGCCCCTGCCAAACTGCAGCATTGGGCTTCAGGGACCAGTTCCATGGGAAAATGTTTTTTCCGTGGACCGGAGGGGACGTGGTTTTCTGTGCTGCCTGCATCTTGTGAACCGGGCTTGGGTTGTTTGTGTGGCCTGGCTGCTGGCATGCCCCGGCCTGGGGGTGGCCCATGTACCCGGGCGGGGGGGTTGGGGACCCCTGATTTAAAGTGACCCAGCATGGTTTCCTAGAGCAGACGTTTTCAATCTTTTTCAAGCTGCGGATTCCAAAACATGTCATTGTTACAAATTTGGACAAATTCAACTAATTACTAATCGACAATTCATGTGCATTACCTCCCTCCCAATTTTTCTTGACCTGCCTGTGGACCCCCTGGCAACTTCCCACGGACCCCACCCGGATCCCACTTTGAAAACCTCTGTCCTAGAGAGGCCAAAGAGAGAGGCCGAGGGAAGCCTTTTTCCTCCAGGGGGCAGTGTTTGGTTTTGAATTTTTCCCAAAGCCAAAGGAAGAGAAGCAGAGACTTGGCTCTAGAAATGAGGACTCAGAGCAGAGATGTTTTTTTTCCAGAAAACGTGAAGGGCTTCAAACAGGAGTAGAAGAGACTCTCTCTTAAATCCTCCAGCTAATCTTCCTGCTTTTCCCCCAGGGCAGCCGATTCCCAGCAGGATTCTTTGTAATCGGATCCTCTCTCCTTATTTCTAGGTTGGGTGCCTCCTTTATAAGTTTCCATCCATTGCTTCTTGTCCTGCCTTCAGGGTCTTATCGGCCGACTCTCTTTTCTTTGTAGCAGATATTGGAAGACTGCTATCATGTCGCCCCTAGAACACATTGTTCAGAAGTCATCACTTACTGAATCTTCTTTTTTTTGTAGAAATGCAGCTTTGCAATGTGCGGAAACCAAGAAGACAGTTGAACGGACTTTCCAAAATGTTTAATGTTTGAAATATTTTTATATTTATGGTTTTAATTGTAAGTCAGCCAGAGTTGCTTTTCAGAGTGAGGTGGATGGCATATAAATTTAAAAAATAAAACCCAATTCATCTAGCAGTGCTCTGGGGTGCGTGTGCAAAGTATATAGCCTGTATGGTTAACTGCAACAGAAATTCAAAGTATTACTTTTACGCTTCCTAGCTGGCCATACCCCATTCCTCCTTCCTTCCGTTCTTTCCATCCAACAGGCAGCAAGTCTGTTGTGGCCCCAGAGAATATGAAGAAGCCTTTGGGACTGGTTTAGGGAGGGACTTTCCCTTAAGGATTTTTTTTTAGTTCTCCATTTGCCTAGTTATACTTCTGCAAACAACAATATGGGTTTTCCCAGAACCTACTGCCGCTCCTACTGCTGGAGCCTATCCTCAGAGAAATTCCTGAATGTCTACTTTGGGCTGTTCGATGCATCGTATTTATGTGGCGCCTGGGTGTGTGTGGCTTTTTAATTGTTAATTGAGGTGTTGATAGCTGCAATCCAAGAGGATGGATGTTGGACTCCAACAATATTGGATCATTTTGGCCCTGTGGGTATTTTAATTTTGATCTTCTAATAGGCACACAGAAGAAGAGAAAAAGACAGGAGATGGGGTGGCTCTCCAGAATTTTGCTCCCGTGCAAAAAGCCAAAAAGTGAAATGAGAATAAGAGTTCCTCTGTTTGCTTTGGAGCAATGGTGAACAACAGAAACTAAGGTTGATGGATGGGTATCTTTGAGTGGGTTGCAGAGAGACGGGACTGGACTAGAATCAGACTTTTAAAAGCTTGCCAAAAGCTAGTAACTTGGGGTCCAATTTGGTTTTCCCAGCAAGCAATGAAGTCTAGCAATACATTCAGGTGGTCCTCCATTTACAATAGTCCATTTAGTGACTGTTTTTAGTTAATGGCACTGCAAAAAGTAAGGACCATTTTTCACTCCCATTGTATCATTCCCATGGTCATGTGATTTACATTCAGGTTTCTTGACAACCGATTCACATTTATGATGGTTGCAGTGTCCCGGGGTCATATGATCCCCTTTTACAACCTTCTGACAAGCAAAGTCCACGGAGAAGCCAGATTCACTTCATAACCGTGTTACTAATTTAAAGACTGCAGCGATTCACTTGAAAGGGGCGAGAAAAGTTGTAAAATGGGCCAAAACTCTCATAACTGATTTCTCACTTAGCCACATACATTTTCGGCTCAGTTGTGGTCGTAAGTTGAGGACCACCTATAACATGGAAGAGTCTCCCTAAATTTGTCTGGCTTGTAAATCCCGGCTTAATAGCTGTTTTGTAAAATGATCTCAGCTTAATAGCTGTTTTAAAGTTGCAAATTCCAGCAGGTAATTTAAAATGCCTAGTTTGTCCCTCCATGAAAAACCACGAAGCGAAAGAACCAGTCTGGTGTCATAGTGAAAGTACCAGCCTAGAAACCACCGTGGTTTCTAATCCCAGTTTAGGCACCAAGCCAGCTGGCTGACCTTGAGCCAGTCACTTTCCCTCAGCCCTAGGAAGGAGGAGGCGCCAGCGGCAAGGGCACACTTCTTCCAGAATCCTGCCAAGAACACGGCAGGGGTCATGTCATTGCGAGCTGGGGAATTCTGGGAGTTGAAGTCCATGCATCCTGAACTTCGCCAAGATTGAGAAGCACCGCTCGGTGCTCTTCCTAGTAGGCATCAAACCCTCCTTCCTGAAGCCTATACTGCTGCCTTTATTCCGCCTCTGCCTGGGCTGCCTAATTTTTCTGTCCTTGGCCCTTGCACCTTTCTCATGTGGGGCTTCTGCAGAGGTGGGGAAACTATGGCCCCTTTATGACTGGGGGACCTCAACTCCCAGAATTCCCGAGGCAGCATGGCCCCTTTATGACTGGTGCACTTCAACTCCCAGAATTCCTGAGGCAGCATGGCTCAGGAATTCTGGGAGTTGAAGTCCACCAATCATAAGAGCGCCGTCACTTCCAATCTCTCTGGCTTCTCTCCTTGGATCGTCCCCCCTCCCGCTTCGGAACGAAAAGCGGCTTCTTTGAAGCGGATGCTCCATTTCCTGGGGAGGGGGCTGCAGAGCTCCAACACACCCACCCGCCCCACGCCTCATCCCTTCTCTCCTGCACCCGGCTCCAAGCCGGAGTGGGGGGTGGGGAAGAGAAGGCGCCTGCCATTATCCCAAGTCAGCCCTGTTCCTCCCCCACGCTTCTCCCAGGAAAGGGGCGGGGCGGGGGTTAAAGCAGACGAGTTCGTCTGCCTAGAATAGACGGCGGGAGTCGGGGGAGAAGCGCGTGCGCACTCTCGGGAAGGGGAAAAAAAAGGGTCCTTTTTCCTGTCCCCCTCCCCCCCGCCCGTGCGGAAAAGCCGAGCTGAGCCCGAGCGCGGCGCGCGCGCCAGGTGAGCGACCCGGACTTGACAGCAGCGGAGGGAGGGAGGGAAGGAGGAAGGAAGACCCGCCCGGGGAAGTGAAGGGACGATTGAAATGCTCATCCACCCCCCTCCTCCCCCCCCCCGGCTCCATCCACCAGCCCTGCTCGGGATCCCGGTGCGCTCAGCCCGGCTGGCTGGCTGGCCCGGCATCCAAAGCGAGCCCGTTTCACCCGTCCGGCCTCCCTCGATCCGCTGCCCGGTTCTTGGACGGCCCTTCCCAACCTACAAGTGTCCGCTGCGAGTGCAAACGCCCATCGGTGCAAACAGGAGGGATTCCGGAGCGGGGGGGGGGGAATCCGTTGCAGGGCAGCAAACGCCTGGCTGCAATCTTCACGCATGCACATGTACACCTGCTCACCTGTACACGCGTTCCCACGAACGCTCGGACCTGCGCCGCCTTAACTCCCGTCGGGCCAAACTTTTCTCCCTCCTTTTTTTTGCTCAGAGCTTGCTTGATTTCTTATAGACGTTTCATTATTCGAACTAGGTGATGTCATTAGAAATGCATGGATGCGATTAGAATTAGAATTCTATCTCCAAGTGTGTCTGGAATCTGTCTCCGGTGTACATGCAGGTTTTCATACATACAGGCTATAATTGACCAACTGATTACAATCATAAGATACATTCATAATCATAAAGTACATTCACTGTGTTATCATGTTAGCTAGTACAATCATCATGTCACAAAACATTTCATCGTGTCACAGGTCAAGACATTTGTGAGAAAACATGTCACAATTACAGGTAGTCCTCTATTTACAAGTTCATTTAGTGACCATTTGAAGTTACAACGGCACTGAAAAAAAGCGACTGATGTCCATATGACCACTGCAGCATCCTTATGAGATCACGTGATCAAAATTCGGGTGCTTGACAACTGACTTACATTTATAACGGTCACCGTGTCCCAAGGTCATGCAGTCCCCTCTTTTGCGACCTTCAGACGGGCAAGTCCATGGAGGAAGCCAGATTCACTGAACCACCCCTGTGACTCATTTAACAACTTCGTTGATTCATTTTACAAACAAGGCAAGAAAAATCGTAAAACGGGGCAAATTTAACCAATGTCTCACATAGCAACATAAGTTTTGGACTCAATTGTGGTCGCAAGTTGAGGATTGCCTGTACTGATTTTATATCTTACTTTCCCTTCAGGATCTCAAAACACAGTGCTCACCGCTGTAATTGGCTTTCTTGGACTGTCCAAAAGTTAATTATCTACTTTAGTGTTTCTCTCAACCTTGGCAACTTGAAGATGAGTGGCTAGCTGGGGAATTCTGGGAGTTGAAGTCCACCCATCTTCACGTTTGCCAGGGTTGAGTAATCTACAACAGGGACCCCAACCATTTGGGCACCAGGAACCGGTTCCACGGAGAAAGGTTTTTCCAAGGACCGGAGGGAGTGCGGTTTTGTGTGCTGCCTGCATCTTGCGAATGTGGCTTGGCTTGTTTGCGTGGATTTGGCTTGTTCGCGATTGTTGGCATGCTGCGGATCAGTGCCGGTCCATGGACCGAGGGTTGGCGACCCCTGATCTACAGGATTATTTTTCAACAACACTGAAACATCTTTCTGTTAGATGCAACATAAATGACCCCGGGACACTAACTGTCATAAATATGAGTCTGTTGCCACCTTCTGAATTTTAATCGCATAACCATAGGGATGCTGCAATAGTCGTGTGAAAAACGGTCATAAGTCACTTTTTTTCAGTGCCATGGTAACTTTGAGCAGTCACTAAACAAACTGTTGTAAGTCAAGAACTACCTGTAGTCATAACAATGCATTTTTATCCTACCTTTTCTCCCAAAGCTCAAAAAGATTGTCTTTTGTTGTATTGTCACAACATGCTTGTGAGGTAGGCTGAACTGAAGGAGAAGGCGAGTTGCCCCAAACCGTCCAATTTTCATGGCTGAAACTAAACCTGAATTTGGAGCTTCCTCTTCTATTCTCCCAATAGCCACCCCTCCTTGACTTCAACTCCCAGAATCCCTAGCTTACATGGCATTCTTAAACGCTCCCAGCAGAGCATTCTGGGAGTTGAAATCCAGCACCGATGGCAGAAAATTGGAGAAAAACTGCTTTTATTCTCAGAAGATGCTGGTAGACTGACTCAACCGAGGCTTGGAGCATTGCAGGCATGTGTTCTTCACTCCCCCTGGGTAACATTTTTATTCTGAATTTGTACAGAAAAAACTAGTATCTCTTTTGAGATAGGAGAATAGTATCACAGGGGGAAAAACAGTGTTCTTCCACAGGGCATGATGGAGGATTATCTAGCAATGGTTTTTGTTGTAAACGTACTGTTTTATTGTGTCAATTTTAATGTAATGTAATGTAATGTAATGTAATTTATACCCCGCCCTTCTCCCGAAGGACTCAGGGCGGCTTACAGGCAAATAAAAACAAAAAACAATATAACCTTAA
>JANHFO010005459.1:37404-48416 GCA_032468095.1 Pareas carinatus
GCTTAGAGAGGGCTGTAAAGCACTGTGAAGTGGTATATAAGTCTAACTGCTATTGCTATTGTTAATAGAAGAGGGAGAACTGGAAAATAGAGCCATTGTCGAGTACAGATTAACTTAACAACCATGGTGTTCACTTTACAACTGTGGTGTTCACTTAGTGACTGCCATAAAAAAGTCATAAAATCAGAGGCAGCCACATAGTGACCTGCTTAATGCTTGCCATGACTTATGACTGCAATTCAAGGCTTAATGACTGTTGCAAGTTGAGGACTACCAGTCGCTCTCTATAGGGAGTGTTGTGCCCTGTCGGCCGTCGAGTCCTCCTCCTCCTCCAGCGGCAGACTCATAAAAAGAGGTGGAGGAGGAGGAGAGGCTGGGCTGGTTCCCAGACATTCCTTGCATTCCGATAGCTCTGGGGAGGAAGAGAGAATAGAGCTATCAGAGGGCGAGGGGGAGATGGAGCCTGGGCCACCCATCAGTCCGCAGCTAGAAAGCCAGCCGCCTCTATGCTCTGAGAAGATTGAGCCGGCAGATGAGGAACAGCTGGGTCTGGTCCCTGATGCCAGGGCAGGCGCGGCGCAAGGCGAAGAGGGAAGCTCAGCGGGAGGCAATTAGCCGGCCTTCCAGGCAGAAGGGTCATCGTTGTTAGCGGGGCCCCACCCTCAGTGGGGGATAAAAGGCAGTAGGATGGCTGTAGCAGACAACTATTCGTCTCCCTGCCGGTGGCCATTTGCTTTATCTGATCTGCTACGTCTGGACTACTCTGCTCCTGGGACTTCTGTGTGTGAGTTTTGTTCCATCTGAACTGTCTGATCTGAACTGATCTGTTCCTGGAACTTTTGTGCATGAGTTTTCCCCATCTGAATTGGTTGCTGAAATTCAAACCTATGAGTGTGCTTCTATTGACTCAAAACCCTGAAGAACTCAGACTGTAAATCCCGGTGACAGGTTTATAGACGGCTGCCCGAGAGAAAGAGACTTCCATGTCAGCTGAGCCATAAAAGACTAATTACTGGTTGACGGCTGGTCAGCAGTCCAATATAAAAAGTGCCTGTGAAACCTTCATCCGAAGAAGCCTGTTGTGTTCGAACACCAGGTCAGAACAGGGAGATGGACAGCATATCAGTTTAAGAAATAACTAAATAAAATCAATACATGGCAAAGCTTCCGTACCCAACCAATTGGCCTGCTCCTGCTTGATTTCCCGGCAAGGCTGTTTTTCGTCAACATCATCTTCTCTTGAAAAACTCATCGCTACTTCTTCAAACTCTCCCAGCACCTGAAAGATAAAAAGCAAGAATGTGGGTGGATTCGATTCCAGCTACTTAAATCAGAATGAAAGGAGCATCATCACGTGCCAATTTTGGTCCTTTGGGATGTACGTGTGATGTCACATGTATGAAGGCGGTGAGGTTTGCTGCACAATGGTGCAACCGTTCAACAATAAATGCTGAAACTCAACTTTACCCGAGATAGGCAGCATTTAGCTACGTTTCTCAATTTTGGCAATTCTGGGAGTTGAAGTCCACAAGTCTTAAAAGTTGTCAAGTTTGGAGATCTTGGAAAATTTTAAACAGGCATATAAGATCTGGAGAAAAGACTGGAAAACTAATTCAGTGGCTTAATATGAAGTGTGACGGTCAGAAAAATCCCAAACTTCTCTGTTGAAGAGACTGGCTTGTACACATTTCAAGCTCTTGGCTCAGCGATATCCTTCAAGGGAGAAGTCCAAAATTCAGGCATAAATTTTACTGCTGACTGGAAAGGTTTGTAAACTATTTGTGTGAAATGGGGGGGAAATGAACTTGGGATATATGCTTTTGATTAGGAAAAAAATAAGATTATAGAAAAATTAAGATCCTGCTCTAACCACAGGATAAGAGGCAAAATTATACTTATAATTGCTGTAAAAAATATTGAAAGCTATTCCGTTTTAATATTTTCTTTCTTTTCCCCCCACCCCTACACTTTTGGCTTTCTCCTTTCCCCCCCTTTCTGTTCTACCTTCTTTTCTTTATTCTAAATATATCAATGGTTCTGAATAAATTCTGCCCAATTTCATTTTTCTTTACTAAAACCTCAACACTTCAGACGCAGAGGACCAATGAGCAAGGCAAATTGTTCATCCCTCAATTGAAGAGGCATCTGCTTCAAAGGAGTTTTTTTTTTTTTTAAAAAAAAGAAGATAATTCCAGCCTAAAATCAACCTCAGCTTCTTTAGGATGGATGGACTTCAACTTCCAGAATTCTGCAGGCTGCCTGAGGAATTCTGGGAATGGAAGCTCATAAATGGTGGCACAGTGGTTAAAATGCAGTTATATCAAGCTAATTCTGTCCAGTGTTAGCAGTTCAATTCTGACCAGCTCAAGGTTGACTCATCCTTCCATCCTTCCGAGGTGTGTAAGATGAGGACCCAGATTATTGGGGGCCATATGCCAGTTCTGTAATCCAGCTAGAGAGGGCAGTAAAGCACTGTGAAGCGGTATATAAGTCTAAGTGCTATTGCTATTGCTACATCTTAATGCAAGCTGGCTGGGGAATTCTGGGAGTTGAAGTCCACACATCTTAAAGTTGCTAAGGCCGAGAAACACTGATTCTCCATTTGTCGGTCCCTGCTGGGACTCAAGGAGATCAAGAATTGACGGACTCATCCCCAGCTCCCCACCAACCCCAGAAACAGCCCCCCTTACTTCCTGCTTCCACCTCTCAGTCTCTTGCTGCCTCAGCAGGAAGTCCTCCACCAAGGCCACCGCCTGGGCACAGGTTTCCGGCCTGCTTTCTCCAACCCAGCCCTGGATTTCCTCGGGCAAGATGGCCAAGAACTGCTCCAGGACCACCAGATCTACCATCCGCTCTGTGGAATTCAGCTCTGGCTGCAGCCAGTTGAGACACAGCTCCCGCAGCCGGGCGCAGACCTCCCAAGGCCCCTCCGCCTCTTGGTAGCAAAACCACCGAAAGTGCTGGCGATGCAGCTCCGTGCTGGGGATCTCCTCGGTTTGGTCCTCTCCTTTCACCTCTCCATCATCCCTCTGCTCTGCGGGGTCCAGACTGATCTTGAAGACTCTCTCTCGTGGCAGAAGCCCACCCACCTCTTCTTGTTCTTCACCAGCCTCGGTTTCAGCCGGAGCCAGGACTCCTGGCATTTGGGGATTGCTCCACCCTGAATACGGGGATGGTGTGTTCTTGAGGATGTCTCGCCATTGGGCTTCCCAACATGGCGATAGAATCCCCTCCCCGAGCTCCCGCTCCATTGGCTTGGCTGTCATTCGGCTGAGATGCTCCCCGACGGTGAATGCCTGGACAATGAAAGGGCTCTTCCTGTACCGGGCTGGGCCGGCTAGCGCGAGGCCATTTCTCTCAAACTCCTCCATTTTGATTCCTTTGTCCACCTTGGCTTCGTATGAGTGGAGGCCCACCGAGAACACCTCTTGTGGCTCTGCTGCCATTTCGGCCTTGGCTCGTTCTCTGTTCAAACACTCGCCTTCCCAGCCCAGCACTGGCTTCTTTCTGTGGACATGACCGAGGAGGGGGTCTGAGAGTCTGAGTTTTTGGGCAAGTTCAGAGTGGTACTTACAAGGTAGAGACGATGGGATTTCAGAGCGTCTCACCTACAGAAAAAAATAAACTTGGAGCATCTTCTTCTCTCCAACAGACTTCTCCCTAAAGGACAGAGAAAAAAAACATGGATGAGAGAGAGGGAAAATGTAATAGTGAAACCAACAGCCACCGGTACATCCAAATTTGGTGGATTGGAAAAAAAATTGGACGTACAAAGGTATTTTAGATATAGAAGAAAACTTAAAAACTAAACAAGAAATGGAAAATCAGGGTATGGAACTCACGTGGTGGGCATATTTGCAAATAAAAGCAAGATGTGAAAAAAGATGTGAACTCACAGGGATTTGATAAGGAAGAGACAGAATTTGATAAATTGTTGTTACGCTCGGATGATAAACTGATAAAGAAAATGTATAATCTTTTGTTGAATTTAAAAATGGAAGATGAACAAGTGAAAGAAACAGTGATAACATGGGCAAAGAACTTTGGTCATGCAATCGATTTAGACAAATGGCAAAATCTATTGAAAGTGAAATACAAACTGACAAAGTCAACAGCATACAAAGAGAATTTATACAAAATGTTCTGTAGATGGCACATGACACATATAAGACCGGTTAAAATGTATAAAGTTGCACAGGATAAATGTTGGAAGTGTAAAAGTAATATTGGTACTTATTATCATATGTGGTGGGCCTGTAAATATGCTAAAGAATACTGGGATAGAATTTACAAATGGATAAGAGAAATATTTGGAATACAAATAGAATTTAAACCTGAGCTTTTTTTCTAGAAAAAATTGATACATTTTGGTATATATCCTTACACATTTTAACAGCAGCGAGAAATAACTTTTGTACAAAACTGGAAAAATGAAGAAATACCACTACTAGATGAAATAATAAAGAAAACTTCGGACTGTGCAGAAATGGGTAGACTGACGATGAGACTGAAAAAGATAAAGAAGAAACAGACTATTATCAAATTTGAAATCTATTTTACATTGGGCTTGAAAAAGGAAAGGAGTAGGAATCAATTGTATTAGAAAGATTATTAATGTAGATTCTATTGATATTTTTTTGAAATGTACACCCTAAAGGTCGACCTGTGTTGAAATAATTATGATTTTATTATAAATATTTTGAAAAGCAAAAATAAACCAGTCACTTGCTGAATTGCAGAACCCCAGAGCTGCAAGGGGCTGCTGAGGTCATCCAATCCAGCCCCTCGCTCCGTGCGAGAATCCAGGTTAAACCATTCTCAGGAAGGCATCTTGAGTAATCAGTGAAAAGCAGCCTAATAGGTCCCACCACAAAATGGCTGCTACCCTTCGGAAGTTTCTTTTAATGTTCAATCAGAATCTGCCCGCTTGTCAGTTAAATCCAACCTCTTTTCAGACATTTGCAGAGAGATATCATATTTCCCTTTTCGCTTCCCATCTCCTTCAGTCTCTCTTCAAGGAGCTTAGATTTCAATTCAGTTCCTGCTCATTCTTGTCCTTCCGTGAACCTCATCCAATTTATCTAAATCCTTTCTTTTGACCCACATTCACGTCAAATATTACCCACAGCCACCGCAGTCAAATGCTGTTACAGCTGTAGGTTTCATGTGAAACTCCACAGGACTGAGGGACGGGAGTGATCCAAAATGGTGTTTTACAAAGCACCAGCCAGCACCCATGAACTACCGAGAGTCCAATAATGCTCGGGTGTGAAGGATCTGTTCTGAACGCAGAAAAATTACAAGGCTGATCACCAAATGTTTCAGATGGTAAAATAATGAGCCTTCTCCCAATAAATGCTCTCTATATTAGTTGGGGTTACAATTTGCAGAATGGCTTTCCACTATGATGAATAATTAGAAATTAAGAACAGGAAACTCAAAATATCTGGTAATGCCCAGAGCAGAGCCATGGTCAATAATCTTCTGTAGAGTTTTAGTGTAGACTTCAGAACTACAAACAGGTTCTAAAGCTAACTGAACCAAGCCCTTGGTCTAATTCCCAACCACATAAGATAAGTATTATATCATTTTTAAAAAAAAAGAATTATAAAGATTGCACATTATAGGGGTGAGGAAGGGAGACTAAGCATGTGTCTCAAATGGTGTGTGTGTGTAAAAAGAGTATTTTGCCAAATTGTCTCAAATGGTGTGTGTATGTAAAAAGAGTATTTTGCCAAATTGTCACCCTGGACACACCTACTTGCTCATGTATGCATAATAAAATTAGTGATTAACAGGAAAGGGTACCTCCCCTGGAGTCAAATTTCTTACTCTCAGCAGCAACAAACACCAGGAGAAATTAGAATAAACTTCCCAGTCTAGGATAAGTAAAGAAGGTAGGAGAAAAGAGAGCCAAGGAGGAAGGGAGGAAGGTAAGGAAGGGGTTGTGATCAGAAGAGGGAGAAGAAGAAGAAAAGGAAAGAAAAGAAAAGGAAGAAGGAAGGTGAAGATGGGAAGAGAAAGATTCAGCAACGAACAAGACAAAGCGTCATAAAGAAGGAGAAGAAGAAAAGGAAAGAAAATGAAAAAGGAAGGAATATGAAGATAGGAAGGGAAAGACTTGGAAAAGAACAAGACAAAGAGTTGTAAAGTAAATATGCCAAGGTGGAAACTGTGATCTCGTACAGTCATTAGATCACTAGATATGATAAACAATACCCATGGAATGATGGGAAATAGGACAAAAATTGGTGACTGAGGGACTTGAAACTACAGTTCCTATCTAACCAACTAAAGACTAAATACCAAATTCATTATACGTAATAGGTGACTGAGTTTGTATATGCTGTACAAGGGTAAAGAGAAGATAACTGATAGAAAATTAAAGTAAAATGAGGTTATGACCTGAAGTAAAAGGATTAAAAGTATAGAGAGGATGATGCATGGTCTACAGAGGAGAGGAAATGAAATTACTATGTAAATATGTAGACATACGATGAACGTGGTTGTGGATGTTGGAAAATCAATAAAAATATATATTTTAAAAAAAATAAACTTCCCAGTCTAGTCCTAACTAGTTTTTCATTCAAGGTACTTCCAATTAATTTCACTTAATTCCTCAACGCCCATCTTCCCCCTCTGATCATTAGATTGTCGCCAACTGTAATTTTCAAGCAATGGAAGATGTGCAGGTGGTTCTCGATTTATGACCACGATGGAGGTCAAAACGCCCATTGCAAAGTGAGACAGATGCTGCGATGGCTGTATGTGTGAGGACCGGTTGCAAGTCACGTTTTCAATATAGGCAGTCCTTGGCTTACGACAGTTCATTCAGTGAAGTCTCGAATTTACAACAGCAGTGAAAAAGGGGACTGATGATCATTTTTCGCACATACCACTGCTGCAATATCCCCAGGGTCATGGCGGATGATTACACTCAGACACTTGGCAACGGACTCATATTTATGACGGCTGAAGTGTCCTGGGGTCACGCAATTCACTGAACAACTATGTGACTCATTTAACAACTGCAGTGATTCAGTTAACAAATGTAGCAAGAAAAGTCATAAATGGGACAAAACCCGCTTAACCAAGGTCTCACTTAGCGACATCAATTCTGGGCTCAACAGTGGTATCTGCATTGTAACTTCAAACGGTCACTAAAAATGATTGTAAGCGGAGTACATCTTACTTTTATAGAGCATGTACAGCAGAGACAAATTCCTTGTGTGTCCAGACATACTTGGTGAATTAATTCTGATTCTAATTTCATGTCCAACAGTTCTAATTCTAATTCATTCTAATTCTAATTCTAATTCTAATACCAACTTCAATAATTCCAACTCCAACAATTCTAATTATAATTCATTCTTTTCTTCAAAATAAGCCGTTAGGGCTGTCTTGGTAAGAAAAAAAAAGGGGGGGAATCTCCACTTCCCTCCAGCCCCAGCTCATTCTTACATCTGCCACCTCCGCCATTTTGTTCTCCAGTTAAGAGCTGACTGGTGGGAAAGATGGATCTTTGCATTTAATTGGCAATGTCTTCTAAGTCTGAAACGCGCTGAACATACATCTGAATGGTCTGCAGTGCAGATCAAACATTTCTAACAAGTCAGACTTTAACAAATGCTAATTACAGCACTGTTGTTGATGTCCCACCCCACACCCCCAGTTGCTGTTGGCCAGGCTTATTTTGACTCTCAATGTTCCACACTTGTCAAATGGTAATATTTACTGGTCCGCTTCAGAGAGGGGCAATTGTGAAACCCATTGACCACTGGGAGAATCTGAGCAGCTGCTCATGGAATATAAAAAAAATCATATAGCACCTAGCACTTAGACTCATATACCATTTCATAGTGCTTTTACAGTCCTCTCTCTAAGCGGTTTTACAGAGTCAGCCTATTGTCCCCAACAATCTGGTTCCTCATTTTACCGGCCTCAATAGGATGGAAGGCCGAATCAACCTTGAGCTGGTCAGAATCGATCTGCTGGCAGTCGGCAGAGTTAGCCTGCACTACTTTATTCTAACCACTGTGCCACCACGGTTTTAGCAGAACGTGCCAAACAATTTAAAGATAATTTTCTTCCAGAAAGAGACAGCTACTGTATCAATCAAAATGGACAAAGGATGCTTCTGATCATTGTTTCAGTCTGGGAGAAAAATTTGAATTCAGATGCTTCTTCAAACTTGGTACCCATTCCTTTCAGAGGAGGCTATCTCAGTTCAGAAGACCTAACCCCTCTCTGTAACGGTGTCTCACCACCGAGGGAAACTTCATTTCATCTGGCTTTGTTTCTAAGGCAATACAGTTGTGAAGTGAATCTGGCTTTCCTCATGGACTTTGCTTGTCAGAAGGTCGCAAAAGGGGATTACATGACCCTGAGACACGGCCACCATCATAAATATGAGTCAGTTGCCAAGGATCTGAATTTTGAGCATGTGACCATAAGGATGCTGTGACGGTCATAAGTGTAAAAAACGGCAATAAGTCACTTTTCGTCAGTGCCGCTGTTACTTTGAACGGTCACTAAACGAACGGTTGTAAGTCGAGGGCTACCTATATCATAGTACCACATCTCTTTGCTGAGAGCAAGTCACAGCTGTGTTAGCTGCGAGTTCCATGGTTGATCCTCAATATTTCCCATTCAATAGCAATAGCAATGGCACTTTAAGACTTATATACCGCTTCACAATGCTTTACAGCCCTCTCTAAGCGGTTTACAAAGTCAGCATATTGGCCCCATCAATCTGGAAGGCTGAGTCAACCTGAAGCTCGTCAGGATCGAACTTCAATAGTCAGCAGTTAGCCTGCAGTACTGTACTCCAACCACTGCGCCACTACGGCGCTTATCCACTTTCTTTTTTTCTTACCGTGAGATTTTCTCCATGAAATAAACACCTTGGATCTTCCAAGCAAAAAACATGCTGAGAAAATTGATTTTGGAGTCCAAGTTGCAAAGAGGGCAGAAACATTTCCTGTACCTCTTTAATGTGAATTATACGGGAGAGCCAGTTTGGTGCAGCGGTTAAGGCGCAAGTCTAGAAATCGGGAGGTGGCGAGTTTTAGTCCTGCCTCAATCACAAAGCCAGCTGGAGATCTCCCAGCTCTAGAAAGATGGCAATAACAAATCACTTCTGAAATCGTGCCCAGAAAACTGCAGGGGTCAGTTAGCCCAGGCAGGAGTCAAAACTGACTCAAAAGCACACACAGGGGAAAAAAAAACAATGTCGATGTAGAAGGACACATGTACAGGTTGTCCTTGACTTACAATTCATTTAGTGACCGTTCAAAGTGACGTCGACACTGGAAAAGGTGACTTATGACCTTGTTTCACATTTACGACTGCTGCAGCATCCCTATGGTCATGTGATCAGTTGGCAGCTGACTCATACCGTGTTTCCCCGAAAATAAGGCCAGATCTTATATTTTTTGCTCCAAAAGACACATTAGGGCTTATTTTCCAGTTAGGTTTTATTTTCAGGAAAATACGGTACTCAATGCATCCGTCTGGCTGACGATCTTAACTGGGATTTATTTTGGGGGGGGTAGGGCTTATATTACGAGCATCCTGAAATATCATTCTAGGGCTTATTTTCCAGGTAGGTCTTATTTTCAGGAAAACAGGGTAACTTATGACGATTGCCGTGTCCCCGGGATCAAATGATTCCCTTTTACGACCTTCTGACAAGCAAAGTTCATGGGGGGAAACAAGATTCACTTAACGACCGTGCCACTAACTTAACAACTGCAGGGATTCACTTAACAACGGTAGCAAGAAAGGTCGTAAAACTCACTTAACCAATGTTTCACTTAGCAAGATAAATTTTGAGCTCCATCGTGGTCGTTACGTCAAAGACCCCCCTGTATTCAGATCTGTTTAAAGAGGTATAAAAGCTGAACACAAGAGGAATATGAATCTACTTGCGCACACAGCCAAGCTTTTTTCTTCAAGGTCCCGATCTGATGAAGCTCCACAAGGGAGCAGCGTTTCTTCATCTCAGCAAACTGAAGACGTGTGAACTTCACCTCCCAGAATTCCCCAACACGGTACTGAGGAAGCAATCTTCCCCTTTCGGGGACAAGGGGAGGGGACAAAAGGGAGATATCGCCTGTCCTCCAGAGCAAACACAAAAGGAGAAGAGAAGGCTGAAAAGAGGAACAATCCAGGCAGAAGATGGGGAAAAAGTCAATCATAGAGTATGCAGAAAGTGGAACTGTGGATATAATCTAATCTAAAAGAGTTCCTTAATTTCCGTCTTTTGCTTGTACCTTTTAAATCTGTAAGCTAGAAGCTGAGCTGTTTGCTAACTACTTTGGGTAAGCCACTTTGAATTGGTTGGGGATTTTTTTTCAGCAAAAGAATAGGGTAAAAATATCCCAGAATTCCTCCCTGTTTGCAGATTTTTGGAAGCTACATTCCCAATTTGGGAGAAGGGCTGCAAGTCAGAGAAGTCCTGGCCTGCTGGTTTCATTGGATTACGAATGTGCTCTGAGCTCTCCTTTTTCTTAAAAGTATCCTTTGTTTCCAGCAGGGCAGCAATGAGCTTGTCTTGGAAAAAGCCAAGTGGGTTTAGTACTGGGGTGGAAGACCAAAAGGAAATCCCAGGGTTGCAGATTAGTCTGGGAAGGAAACAAAACACACTTCCAGAAAGCAGTCGTGGTAAACCACTTCTGTTTTGCCTGCAACGAAATGGTATGATAATGAAAGCCCCAGGAGTCAAGCTCAACTTAAAATATTCCTGCTGTATGCCATAAACCATAAACTGCTGCTAAGAAAAAGCTCACTTAAGATCCAACCACGTTAACTGCCCTTGGATATTCAGGCTCTCCTGAAACGAGATGACAGGTAGTCCTTGATTTACAACCACTGGTGAGGCCCAAATTACTGTCACTGAGACATTTGTTAAGCGAATTTTGCCCCATTTCTTGCCACAGTTGTTAAGTGAATTGCTGCATTTAACGGTGCACTGCACCATTAAGTTAGTAAGACGGTTGTTAAGCAAATCT
>JANHFO010005459.1:52525-64368 GCA_032468095.1 Pareas carinatus
GATATCAAAATTCAGTCATAGTTTTCACACGGCACTACATTTATCAAAGGAGTACTCATTGTTAGTTGTTAATTAACCATTTTGGTTACTTATAGCAGCTTTCTCGATCTGATAAAAAAATTAACCTGTATTTGAATTTTAGCCGTGACTTTTCCTGTTAGAGCTTAGCTTAGCATGCTGATTACTCAAGAATAGTTTGTGTAAAAATTACTACTTCGGAGCAGTTCTCATCTGCATGAATGAAAATATAATGAACTCCTTTTTTGCTTAGTTTCAATTTATCTCCCTCAAAAAGGTGTAGTAATCCCAGCTCTCAAATTCTAATCATCTATCTTTTGTTGTTGCTGTTGTTCTTTTAGGTCGCAAGTCCATCTGATGAACAAGCCGAAGATTTCTGTGATTCTGGACCGCCTTCACTGGAGACCCCAGAAAGATCTTCCTATAAAGAGATCAAGCCTGAGGAAAATGAGGAGGCTTCCTTAATAGGTCAGGATTTTCTGTTTCTTGCAACAGCCTGTCACAGATCTTTCAAATCAGGATTCTGTGATAGGAAGACAAAATATATATATTTTAATCCTTTTTAGAATGGTGATTGGAAGTGCATTCTGTTTCAATGTAATCGAATACCTTGAAATCTGAGTCTTTTTTCCAAAGATCACATCAGATCTTGGAGGGATGAGAGAGCTTACATTTCATGAAAAATCTTGTGAGATTTCCCAATTTCAGTTTTTTAAATGACTTCATTCTTCTTCACACACACACACACACACACACACACACACACACACACACACACACACACACACACACACACACATATTAAAACTCTGCTTCCTGTATCCTTTAACTGGGTGAAATGGTGCACCACAGGGTAAAATATTTTGAATCAAGGTACCTCAAATGGGCTAACTTAACGACCCAAATCTAGGACACATGACACCTGTGAAATATTTATTTTTTTTAGAATCCTTTCTGGAGTGGTGATTGGACATGCATTCTGTTTAATTGTCCTTGATTCTTGGCTTCTAGTTCCTGGATTTTTTGAGATTGTCAAACCAATGCATGCTAGCCTATCCAGTTATCTATGATTGGGCAAAAGGGTTAGGATTTCCATTTTCCTCTTATTTAATTTTTTTTTTAAATCTCTCTAGGGGAAAAGAGATTGTGGCAGATGATGCCACCTAGGGGTTTGACCCACAATTTGGGATTGCCCGGTGTGTATGTTTGCATATGTGTTTTATTTTTTTAAATATTTAAATTGTTTTGTGCCTTTGCAAGTTTAAGATGTGCGGACTTCAACTCTCACAATTCCCCAGCTAGCGTGGAAGTTGAAATCAACATCTTAAAAGCTACTGTGGTTGAAAAACGCCGGTGTAGGCTGTTCAGTGTCTACATTCAGCTCTGTATGTCTACTATAATCAACCTTACACTTACAAACATCAACGTTTTAGAAATTATAATATCGATATACAGTAATACCTCGGTTCACAAAAGCTTCTGTTCACGAACAATTCGGTTCGTGAACAGCAGTACTCGTGAGATTTTGCTTCTGTTCACAAATTCCACATCTGGTGAAGAACATGACCCGTGGGCATCTTCCAGTCTCTTGATTCGTAATCTTGGCTTCCTGTAGGTGAGATTGAGATTGCAGACAAGACACTTCTTGTGAAGCTTTTTTTGTGTGCTTTTTAGCACATGCAGTACATCCAGCATGCCTCCAGAGAAAGGGCAGAAGGTGACAAGAATGTGCAGAGTGGTCAAAACGGATTAATCTAGCAGTAAAACCTTGGATTGCGAGTATAATTGGGTCCGGAACCATGCTGGTAATCCAAAGCGCTTTTATAGCGAATTTCCCCATAAAAAAATAATGGAAACTCGGCTGATTCATCCCACAACCCTCCTCGCTCTCCCTTCCGCTCTTCCCTTTCCTTCCCTTCCCTTCCCCTTCCTTCCTCTCCATCCCACAATTCGTGCCAGTCAGCTGGGGCTGTGGGGGCTTCCCCCAGTGCCCAACAGCTGATTTCGAACATTAGAAACAAAATAACATGCCCCCTAAAACAAGAAAACCTCAACCGCAATAGAGAGCAAGTGAACTGCACTCTAGACGCTGGAGTATAAAGAAATACATTTTTTTCCCTTCACTCTAACCCGGCAAAGAAAGGGAATGCCTCTAAAGCTACATTGTTGCAAAGGGCTCATTAACAGATAAAGGAGCAGCTGGCTACTTGGCTGGTTCATTTTGAAGCAAATGTTGCCAATAATCCAAAATAGGACAGATTGAACCAGAAAGCTAAACAAAAACCTAAAGATAATTAAAATCTGCATTCCCCCACTCCATTCTTTCCAGCAGTTGGCTCAGATCTTTTCAATTCTACCACCAGGGATCTCTTGTAATCTCCTGGCTTGGGAAGAAAACCCTGAAAACACTTAAAACAAGCTGGTTTGACTGTTGGTGCTCAGCTTCAGGGGCTTCCCTCTGCGCTAAACAGCTGATTGGCTGTTTGGCACCCTCAGCTGGACTCTGCTATACTCGTAATGCAAGACACTGCTCGTTTATCAAGTTAAAATTTATTTAAAATGTCTGCTCACTCATAGACCTGAATCTGAATCAGAATTTATTTTCACCATGTGTGTCAGGACACACAAGGAATTTGACTTAAGTGATAGTGCTCAAAACTACATACATACACAACAAAAATACAATAAATATACATTCATAGTTTGAATATATAAGCATAATCACGATCATTTGTATATATAGGCATATATAGGCATAATTAAGTATATAAGCATAAGATACATTCATAGTCTTAAAGTACATAACATTCATCATGTCTTGTTGTAAAGTGCAGACAAAAACCATTTCATCTTGTCAGGACACCCTTCGCACTAACGCTGTCCTGTGAATCAGTAGGTGGATGACACGAGGGAAGAAACTGTCCTTATGTCTGGTTGTTTTGGTTTGTAATGCTCTGTAGAGGAGACCAAGATACTTGCAATCCAAGGTATTTACATTTATGCGGAAATTTTATTTAGTTCACAACCAATTTGGTTCACAACCAGAATCATGAAACAAATTAAGTTCATGAATTGAGGTACCACTGTAAACTTTTTTGTTAATCCCTGTAAAGGTTTAAGTTAGTTAAATCATCAGAGCATTCTTAATCTATATAACTACGAGTGTCCCCAAATAATACGGTGTACTCCTTATGTTTTATTAATTATAGTCACCGAAGACATTATAACATTGCACATTTCTCCCCATTCTAGAAAGTGACCCAGAGATGTATCAGCATATGGATGATGATGATGAGACGGTAACTTTTGACAGATCAGAGATAAAAAATGTTGTCATTGATTATCCTGAAGAAAACGAAACGGAGAATTCAAAAGAGCTGGATGGGGCCAACCTTTGGAGTTTCACCGTCCCCCCAAGACAGCACAAAGATGGGCCAAGGCACACCTGCCTCCTTTGCGGGAGAGCCTTTACCCGAAAATCGAGCCTGAATAGGCATCTTATTATTCATACCGGAGAGAAACCCTACAAATGTTCTCACTGTGGGAAAAGCTTCAATCGGAAGACCAACCTGCTCTCCCATGAGATGGTCCATGCCAGAGATAAGTCATATCAGTGTTCAGACTGTGGGAAAAACTTCAAACCGAAGTGGGGGGTGAACGCCTACCAAATAGACCACACCGGACAGAAGGTGTACAAGTGTATTTCTTGTAAGAAGAGCTTCCGGCAGAGGTTAGAATTGGGGAGATTGTTGAACGGGCAGAAGAAGGAGATAACCGCAGGACAGTTGAAAGGGGAGTGGAAAGATGGGGTCTTCGGCCCTCTGGAGGAAGATGAGAAGCAGGTGGAAGGGGAGATTGTGGAAGAAAACAATCTAGCCATGATAGGTCCGTACGACGAGCTCGATAAAATTAGCAGCTCGCCGACGTTGTATAAGGGAAGGCAAGGGAGCCCCTGTCCAATTTGTGGGAAGGTTTTTGCCACGCAGTCGAGTGTGAACCGACACAAGAGAATCCACACGGGGGAGAAGCCATACCAGTGCTCCGACTGTGGGAGAAGCTTTAATCAGAAGACGACTCTTCTAACTCACATTGTGATCCACACCGAGCAGAAGCCGTATCAGTGCTCAGAGTGTGGGAAACACTTCCGGCATTCCTCAGGCCTGTTGGTGCACCAGCGGATGCACACGGGAGAGAAGCCCTATAAGTGTGCCATCTGCCGGAAGAACTTCACCCAGCGTGCGCACGTGGTCAAGCATTTCGTGAGGAAGCATGCGCGCGAGAAGCCGTCAGCTTACCTTTCTCAGCCCCCCGCTTCCCCCCCAGTAATGGCGGCAAACTGTAAATAGGATGGCAGTCTTTCACCTTTAGTTTTGGAAACGGTTTTCTCCTCAGGAGCCTCTCCTTTGCATCCTCACAACATTGTTTCCTTGTCGTTCACAGCACTGAGCACTTAAACTGGGAATGCGCGACCTGCAGCCTCAAGTCACAAGGGGCGAGGGTGCCATTTTGCGGAAGGAACGCTCAAATTAAGATCGAAAGTAGACTTGACTGTGCTTTTAAAACGGCTGCTCCTGAAAAGCTTGACTGGAGGGGGAAAATAGCGCTGTCTGTTTGGGCCACCAAATCTGCTGAAGAAGAAGACGAAAAGATGAAACTTGCTTGAAACGAAATTGCTGAGCCCCATGAAACAACTGCTGTCGTCAAGATCCCCAAAGGCAGTGAAACGATATCTTAATTGTATGGGTAGTCCTCACTTATTGACTGCTTCATTCAGTGACCATTCAAATTTACATCAGTGCTGAAAAACTAACTGTACGACCGGTGTCTGCAATTAGCGACATTCATCACGTTCATCGGTCACATGATCGCTCTTACAGTCAGTCTGCTTTGTCCTGTGCCTGACCTGTTGTTTTTCTTTTTTTCCCCTCCGTTGCTGATTGGAAAGATTGGCAAAGATTACCAGAGAGTAAGTGGGCACACAATGGGGAATGTACAGTGGCAATAGCAGCCAGGTTATTCTCCATTATGTACCTGCTTACTCTCTTATAATCCCTTCCTCTTCAAACTCTCCACTGCGTAAGAGGGAAGGAGAGAAAATAAGTCAGGCATAGGAGAGCTTGCCTACAGAAATCTTTTTTTTTCTGACCCCACCCACACAGAACGGAGAGATTGGAGATGACGGGATTACGAGAGAGTAAGCAGGGCACACAATGGGAAATCTACAGCGCTGTTTACAGAGGCAGTACCGAGACATTGCTTTCGATGTATATTCCCCATTGTGTGTGCTTGCTTAGTCCCTTGCAATCCCTTTCTCTCCAACAAATGTAAATATTTACATTAATTCCTTTTTTGCTTATTATCCCGGTTCTGGGCTTAGCATTCCAAAGAGTTGGGAAATGGAGAAAAGGGAAGCCCAGCGACAGTCATGTGATTTCACACTTAGCAACCGCTTCACTTAACTGCTAATCCTAGTTGTGGGTACTAAACGTGGACTACCTGTGTCCCAGAATATGGTAGCCCTATAAAAAGAGATGGGACGTTTTTGAGTGAACGGGAATGACTGCAACGTATAACTGGTTCTTTTGCACTGTGGCTCTTTTCACATGGAAGTGCTTGGTTTTGTATGTTAACTCCTTAGGCATCCATAGTGTATGTGTGGAGAGGAAAAGGATGAAAACATGTGTGACATTGTGGCATAAGCTCCACCCTTTTAGTATATGTGCCAGGACGTAAGCACGTAAGAAAGGGAGGGAGCCCGATCTGCAGTGCTGCAACATAGCTTTCATCATGTTGATCTGTGTTCGCATATCACACTTTTTAAACCTTTTCTTTTTTTAAAAAAATTGAATTTTTCATGAGAATTTCAAACCATGTACCGAGCGCCGGTACAATTTTAACACGTCCATGATGTCGGATACAAACTTGTTTCCCAGACGCTGCGTTTAGTGTTGCTTAATAACCTTCAGCACGGGGAAATCTGACCTCTGAAAATATTACCCGGACATTTTTATTCTTTAGCATTGGCTGACTTATTTGGCTGCTATAGGTAGGAACTGACAGGACTTTTTTTAAAACTTGGCTGTTTCTTATTCCAGCTATCAAATATGTATAGCAAACGTACACTTTGGAAAGAATTTTAATCTGTTGTTTAGTTTCTGTTTTGCTTAATTATCATTAACTGTTGCTTGTTTTCATGGTCTGCATTCCTGCTTTCCTGCTGAGTTAGGCCGAAACAGTTCAGACAGTTGACTTAATTTCTCAGAATTTGGCTTCAGTTTTTGTTCTCTGTTGCCAGGGACGGGCAGGGTCTTTGTCAATGGAGAGGGAAGGTAGAAATGTGTCACTCTTCGCAGAAGCTGATTAGAATAAACCTAATAAGAACGTTGGATTGGAGGCAACATCTTTGTCACGTCTCCCGTATGGGAATGATTGCAGCAACACCGAGGAAAAACTTCTTTTAAGATGCTGATTATTGGGATGGCAATTTTTTTCTCCCCTGGCCAAAGAAATACAGGTTGTCCTCAACTTACAGCAGCACATTTAGTGACCGTTCAATCTTACAAGGGCATTGAAAAAAATGTGACTTGTGTGGCCGTTTTTCACGCTTACAACCACTGCAGCATCCCCGTGGTCACATGATCAAATTCGGACACTTTGCAACGGTTTCATGTTTGCGACGGTTGCCGTGTCCCTGGGATCACATGACCCCCTTTTGGCAAGCAAAGTCCATGGCAGGGGGGGAGCCAGATCTGCTCAAGAACAGCGTTGCTAACTTTAACAACTGCAGCGATTCGCTTAACAACCGAGGCAAGACAGCTCGTAAAATGGGGCAAAAGTCACTTGACCAATGTTTCCCTTAGCAACAGAAATTTGAGGCTCAATTATGATCGTAAGTTGAGGGCCGCCTATTTACATGGGCATGGAAAGGGGTGAAATAATACCTGTATCTGGATTTATACAAAAGATTAAGAACTCTTCATTCGATATCAGACTGGATTTTCAGGGATTATTATTCCCAAGGACAAGATCCTTTTTTTTCTTAATTGAGAAAAAATCCATTCCTCAGAAGCCAAGGCTTCTTTTCAAAGACCTCGTCCAGATCTTGGAGGGATGAGTGAGCTCACGTTTCATGAGAAATCTTGTGAGATTTCAAGATCACAGTTTGTTTTAAGTGATTTCATTTTTCTTAACACACACACACACACACACACACAAACTTGTTTCCTGTAACCGAGGGTGCAAAACGTTTTCAACCAAGGTACTTCAAATGGACTGACAGAATGCACCCATGCTTTGGACACAGGACACCTGTGGGGTTGAGAGTTTGCAAAATTTATAAAACTCTTTATGACATAAACATTATAATAAAAGCCGTTTATGACGTTACCAGTTTGGTCTAGTAGTTAAGACTAGAAAGCGGGAGACCACGAGTTCAAGTCCAGTCTTAGCCATGAATACCAGCTGGGTGGCCTTCGGCCAGTCTCTTAATCCAACCCACCTCATGGGGGTTGTGGGGAAAGTAGGGAAAGTGTGTTGGATCAGTTACAAATAACCACCTTTAGAGTTATTTGTAAAAATAGTAAAGGCAGCATAAAAACAAATATAATGCGAAATGCCATAAAACGTTTCCTACGCTCCTGTTTGGCATACAGTTCCAAATGGGTGATTTCCACTACGGATACGGTAACAGAATACCAGGGTTGGAAGGGACCTTGGAGGTCATCTAGTCCAACCCTCTGGTCAAGCAGGAGTCCCTGCACCATTCCAGACCAGGGGCTGTCCAGTCTTTTCTTAAAAGCCTCCAGTGATGGAGCCTCCCACAACTTCTGAAGGTTAATTCTGTCAGGAAATTTCTCCTCAGTTCTAGTTTGGTTCTCCCCTTTGTTAGTTTCCATCCGTTGCCTCCTGTCCTGCTTTCAGGTGCTTTGCAGGATAGGTTGACCCCCCCTTCTTTGAGGCAGCCCCCCCCCCAGATATTGGGACAGTGCTCTCCTATCGCCCCTGGTCCAGCTTTTCACTAGGCTAGGCATACCCAATTCCCACATCTGTGAACGTATCCCAACTTTAGACGGTACCTTAAAGGCTCTGTCATGGTTGCATTGAGGAAACTGGTAAGGGAATATCTCTTAAGGGATGACCCAATAAGTCCATGGCTTCTCCAGAAGAGAGAAAGAGATGGAGATAACGGAAGAGCTGGCAACTCAGGCCCAAACGCTTCAGGGGTCCAGGGGGTGCAAGGGTGATCAAGCATGCATCGTGACGTCATAATTCAAACCCTGTGATTTACATATTGATGCCGGGAGGGTGATTGTGAGTGGGTGTGCAATGCGATGCTTTGTCGTGTTTTTTTTTTCATCATTACAGATAGCAGCAGGTGCCTACATCGGAGTCAACAAGTGAAAAGAAAGACCAGGGGCGAGATGGTAGCAGTGTTCCAGTATTGGAGGGGGTGCCACAAAGATAGCGGGGTGTGTGTGTGTTTCAGGCTAATCTCTGAAGCCCCAGAAGGCAAGGAAAGAAGCAACGGATGGAAACCAATCAAGGAAAGAAGCAACCTAGAACTAGGGAGAAATTTCCTAAGTAAAAACAATCGACGGGTGGAATTTATTTATTTATTTATTATTTATTTATTATTTAAATTTCTATGCCGCCCTTCTCCCCGAAGGGACTCAGGGAGCCTTATAAAAATACAAACATCAGGATTAAAACTAAATTAAAAATATATATTAAAGGGTGGCTGAATTTTAAAAACGGCTTGCATTCAGAAATTGTGGGTGGCTTCATCATCTCTGGAGGCTTTTAAGAAGAGATTGGACAGCCATTTCTCTGGGAATGAGAATAGGGTTTTTTTTCCTTAAGCAGGGGATTGGACTAGGAGGCCTTCGAGGTCCCTCCCAACTATTCTAATTGATTGATTAATTAAATATTAGCAAAAAAACAAAGTATTCATTCCTTTCTATATTAAGCAGAAGGAAGGAGGGTCTGACATGAGCTATTTGATAGTTTATGGAGGCCAATTATCTTTAGGACCGCACAGTGGTTCTGGATTTGATCTGCAGAAATTGAGTGAACCTAGAACCTGACTGCAAATAACAGCAGTCTTTTCCCATATGCTCCAAAACATCTTTCAGAAATCAAATTGAAAGTGATGTTATTTTGCACTGAAAAGAATGCCAACTCCCTGCGTCTCTATGATAGGAGAGCTCACCTCTTCAAAACATCTGAAAGGCAGGATTGAAACCCTTTCCAGGTAATTCTTCACAAGTGGGCTCCGTTTGAGTATAATGAGACTTAAAGGGAAAGTATATTTTATTCTTAAACCACTAGAGCATTAAGCCTCAACCTTAAGATGTGTGGATTTCAACTCCCAGAATTCCTCAGCGAGCATGAGAAGTTAAAAGTAGCCGAGGTTGAGACCCACTGGATTATAGTATCAATAAACTTAATTGTAGATATAAATGTGACATAAAAATCTATCCACTTCCAAGGGCATCTGTTGAGCCTGGAGGGGGTCAAAAAAAGTCTAAATGTAACAGACACCTGATTTTAAAAAAACGAGAAGATTGAGCAATGTTTTTCACTATGGTCTAGTTAGGTGTGTTTTTTTTAAAAAAAGGTACATATATTTGTGAAATTCCTGGCCAGTGTGCTGCGGAATGCTGGGAGTTGAAGTCCACATGTCTTAAAAGTTGCCAAGTTTGAGAAACATTGGTCTAGTTAAATAATTTTGAGAAAGGCAGAACTAGTTCTATAGTGTGCAGATACACTATATTGTCAAATATATTAGGACGCCTGCCTTTATGCGCACATGAATTTTTAATGGCATTCCAGTCTTAGCCCGCAGTAGGGTTTAATACGGAGTTGGCCCTCCCTTTGTAGCTAGAACAGCTTCAACTCTTCTTGGAAGGCTGTCCACAAGATCTAGGAGTGTGTCTATGGGAATTTGTGAACATTCTTCCAGAAGCACATTTGTGAGGTCAACGACTGATGTTGGACGAGAAGGCCTGGTTCACAATCTCGGCTCTGATTAAACCTGTTGGGTTGAGGTCAGGATTCTGTGCAGGGCAGTCACGCTTCTCCACACCAAAACTCGCTCATCCATGTCTTTATGGACCTTGCTTTGGGCACTGGTGTTCAGTCACATTGAAAAAGGAAGGAGCCATCCGAAAACTGTTCCCACAAAGTTGGGAGCATGAAATCGTCCAAAATGTCTTGTTGGTATGCTGAAACGTTAACAGTTCCTTCCACTGGAACTAACAGGCCAAGCCCAACCCCTGAAAAATAACCCTACACCATAACCCACCCTCCACCAAATTTTACACTTGGCACAATGCAGTCGGGCAAGTACCGTGGCAGTCGCTGAACCCAGACATGTCCATCAGATTGCCAGACAGAGAAGCGTGATTTGCCACTGCGGAGAACACGTCTCCACTGCTCTGGAGTCCAGTGGTGGCGCACTGGAAAGCAGTGGCCCCTAACCTTTTGGACACCAGGGACCAGTTCCTTGGAGAAAGGTTTTTCCGTGGCCTAGAGCGGGGGTGTGTGTGACTTTTCATGCCGCCTGCATCCCACAAATGGGGTCTGGCTTGTTTGCGTGACCCGGTTGCTGGCATGCCACGGACTGGTGCTGGTCCATTGACTGGGGGTTGGGGACCCCTGCTGTACACCACTGCATTCGACACTGCATTGCACTTGGTGATGTACGGTTCGGATGCAGCCGCTCAGCCGTGGAAACCCCTTCCATGCATCTCTCTACGCACTGTTCTTGTGCTCATCTGAAGGCCACGCGGCATTTGGAGGTCTGTAGCTATTGTCTCTGCGGGCAGTTGACGACTTCTGCACACCATGCGCCTCAGCATACACTGACCTGACTCTACAAGTTCACCTGGCCTATCACTTTGTGGTTGGCTTGCTGTTGTGCCCCGTTGCTTCCACTTTGCTATAACCCCAACGACAGTTGACCGTGGAATATTTAGTAGTGAGGAAATTTCACGGATGAACTTGTTGCCCAGGGGACAACCTATCACCGCGCCATGCATGAATTCACTGAGCTCCTGAGAGCGACCCATTCTTGCACAAACGTTTGCAGAAGCGGTCTTTTACACACCTGTGGCCATGGCGCTGCTTTGGAACACCTGAATCTCATCCCTTGGAGGGGTGACCCAATAGTTTTGGCTGTACAGTGTCTTCCCTTTTCCTTTATCTCCCCCTCCTTACATCTTAGTTTATTTCAAGATTCCTTCATTGTGTCAACCCTGTTGCGTTGTTACTCTTGTTATAATATATACATATATATATATATATATATTTGATATTTTACAATAACTACCGCTGGGTAAAAGATATGAAAAAGATACGTGGAGGCCATCTTTAAGGTCTCGCTTGCGAAAGACTACATTTCCCAGGAGCCTCCGCGAGGCTGAAAGGCACCTTCCGATGGAGGCTCCCCCCCCCTCGTTCTCTCTCTTTTTCCTCCCCTTTTTGCAAAGTGCGACCTGAGCCAAGGAGGAGCTTCAAAAAAAGAGGGAAGGAGACGTAGCAACGAAGGGAGGGGGGCGCAGAATAACCACAACCACAACGACCCACCGTTTCACAATGGGGGCCCTATTGGGGAAGAAGGGGGGGGTCAGAGAGAGAAAGAAGCTTTGCAAGAAATGGCAAAAAAGAAGAAGAGCAAAACCTCCAAAAAACACACACACCCCGCCCCTCTTCAAAGCGCCCACCCGCCCAGTGGAGAAATGCATTTCGGAGGAAATTAGCCTTTGGCTCCCTCCGCCCCGGCCCCTTCCTGCCCTGAGCCCTCCCACGGAAGCAGCTCTATTTAT
>JANHFO010005460.1:36562-49647 GCA_032468095.1 Pareas carinatus
AAATTTTTATGTTTTCTGTACACCGCCCTGAGTCCTTCAGGAGAAGGGCGGTATATAAATCTAAATAAATAAATAAACATTTAAAAGAGCAATATACAGAACAGAATCTCCTGTTCCTTAGCTGTTGAGATTCCTGTCCTCATAAAACGCAACATCAAACTTTACAATATAACAGTTAATATGCTGCAGTTTTACCAAGATATAGATCTAATTTGAAGCTCATCCTGGAAAAGTATTTCAAAGCTTGCATAATATATAATTGCAATTACTCATGCTTACAATTAAGTATAAGGGAGCGTGATGGGTCAGCGGTTAAAGATGCTGAATTTGACAGCTTGAAAAGCTAATAGCCTAGGCTTGAGACCCGAGTACTGTGTGAGGGGGTGAGCTTCCATTACATGCCCTAGCTCCTGCCCACCTAGCAGTTCAAAAGCATGTAAATGCTAGTAGATAAATAGGTACCACTTTGATGGGAACATAACAGTGCACCTCAGTGTATAGTCATGTTGGCCATACGACCACTGAAATGTTTTCGGACAACATTGGTTCCCTCGGCTAAGAAGCAGAAATGAGTACTGCCCCCTAGAGTCAGACATGACTGGACAGGGCAAACCTTCACCTTCATGAATGAAGGCAAATATACCGTATGTGTCTCTGGATAATGTAGCAGGATCCAATCTGGGTCGGTCACTGTGAACAGAAGTTTATATTTCTAAGCTTTTGGATTGGGACCACATCCTCAGGGAAGTTCTCTCGACCAGAATATGTGCTTAGGTCTATTCGATACATAGTATTTATGTGGTGCCTGGTTGTGTGTGACTTTTTATTGATTGATTGGGTTGCTGATGGCCAGCTATTTAAGTCATTAGCTATTGTTTCCTTGTGCTGCCAACTAGTTGACTCCTAAGTACCTAACAATACATTCTGGTAGAGAGAAGTTCCCTGAAGATGGGCTCCAACATGAGTCTGAAAACTTGGCAGACTAAACCTATAGTCCCAGTGACAGCATCAGATTGGATCCTTTACCTTCACTTTTATAATTAAGTATTATTGCTTCTGCTTCTGCCCATTAGCCATCAGAAATTTATCTGTGACAGAATCAACTCATATACCACTCTTCCTTGATCCATGTGTCAGGCCTCAAAATTAGCAGAATACTTCTAAAAGAAGAGGTCCTTCTTGAACTAAACTACATCGGAAGAATACAAAGACAGCCAACTTAAAGAAGTGTGGGTAGACAGATTGAAAGGGGTATAGGACAGAGGTTTCTTTTAGATATCTAAGATTTTACCAAGCCAATTGATGCACAAGAATATACCAAAAAAGTCATTTTCTACAAGGTATCACAGAGGAAAATGTCTCCAACTCTTCACCATTACAACAGTCTTCTTCAACAATATTATACCAGGAACAAATCAAAGTATGCATCATAACGCCTTCTTGTGTGTATGTGAGAAAAAGGAACTAATCCAGGTGGTTGCAAATGAGTTGCCTCTGTGAGTGTTCTTGCCCTCCTTTCATGCTGGGAAACCTTTATCAAACAATTCCAATGACTCTTTCTACAAACATTGGACCTTTCAAACTGCATTGCTCAATTTTGTATGCCTCTTTATCCTACTTATTGAATATAAAGAGCTAAAGTGACTTGGCAAGACAGACATTTTTCTATCTACTCTGTGTTTTGGTAATGGCCAGATCTGGTAAAAGGTTGTTTACTTCTGACCATGTCTAAACTAATTTTCATCATATATGTAACCGGGAAGCACAAGGTGGCCTGCATATGTTCTGCTGAGCAGAAAGGAAAAGGGTGTATGTGTCTTAGAATGGAAAGGTCACTATGATTCCAGGCCTCTTCCACCTGGTTTTCCTATAGGGATGTTTGGGGGGATGGGACTTTTTTTGGGATTTCTTTTCCTGTTTTTTTTCCCAAATCAGTCTTTCATTTTCTGTCTTCTTCTGCCATATCAAATTAATTACCATTCTGTCAGGGTTATGACCCCATAATTCACGTAATTTATTTTCAATGTTCTATTGAATTTGCAATTAAAAGGCAGTAGAGCAGATTCTGCTAATTGCCATCCTATAAGCATTATGAACATATTCATTGAATTATACCTTGACTGTGTTAGAAACTTCAAAACCAGCTGGAACAGAAGAACATTCTGACCAGCTTAAGGGCAGTGTATTCTTCTATGATACTCATTAGTCTCAGGAGAACATTGAGGAACCTTGTTTCCCATTATACTGACAATTATCTTTTAATTAATTATCATAAGATTAAGGTTATAGTGCTTGCGAAAAGCCCTAAAGTGAATAAATGGAATATTCAGGGCAACTGTATTGCACAAGTTACAACAAATACTTTAAATATCTATGGATCGTATTTCATGCTTCAGCCAGTACAAACAACACAGTTACAACTATCTTAAAAGCTATTCTATTTAAAAAGAGGTTGTTTTGTACCTGCTGCCATTAAATTATTAGAAGCTAAGTCATTAAATCAAGTCTTATATGTAGTCCAGTTAAATCTATATTCAAATTATAATTTTATGGGGAAAGGTGAGTTTAAATTTCTGAGGGCAGGATTTTGAATTTCAAAGTGTGCTCTAAATTCCATCCTGCAGATGAAGATTGCTCTAACTGGGATCCTAAATCAGTTTAGCCACTCCATTGCATTTGATGAAGTGAGCAGTAGCCTTTTATAGTGTTAGTCTGAAAAGGTGCTACTAGACCACTTTTGATTATGACTTTATAGTTTAGTGGTAATCTTGAATCATTGTTTAAAAATTAACATCTGTCCAATCAGATTGAATCCTCTGATAATCTCTGGTAAATTTCATTTGGCCTAAAAGTATATAAATTGTGGATTTAACAGTTTTTCTCCAGAGTTTTTGCTCTGTGTGAATTATGACCAGATTTAAACTGTTATTAAAAAGCAAGATGGAGAAAGAGGTAGCTTTGGTATAAAGGAATGAAATAAAAAGTAAAAAATGGAAATATAGAGGAGACATAATGGAGAGGTACAGTGGGGAGAGGTGTTGGAATTACACAAATGTTAAATTCACCAGACAGAAAGCCTCTCTCAAGGTAGAGCTGATTTTCAAATGTATTTAAAATTTTAACAGTATTATTAGCAGCTACTTGGATCTTCTCAATTCTTTGTCATCAGTTTCTTCTAGTCTTATTGGTAAATGTCAAATGATTCTTATTTTCAGGTAATTATTTGGGGGGAACTCAACTTCCTATTAGGTAAATATTGCGATTATTTCACAATATATAGAAATAATGTTTTGAGAATTTTAGCCACTATACTTACAAAATATTTCATTGGAAACAACCAAAATGTAACGGGTAGTATATAACTGTGCTGTGATTATGTGTACTATGGTTCAAGCTTGCAAATATATGTTTAGGCCTAAATGAACAAAGGTATATATAAGTAAGTAAAAATCAGCCTCTACTAATCATAATCATACTCATGAATCTATAGATTTTACTGAGCAGAATGATGAAATTGATCAAACCAAAATTTTTAGTCACATTTATGATTGTATAACATCTCTTCTGCTAACATAACTTCAAAATGTAGAAATTTGCTGTCAGCCTGTTCAGAGTAAAATAAATTCTCCAACAACAGGTAAATGCATAATTACAGTATGTCTGTAAAACCACATACAATAATTGAAATATATGTTGATTGGAATGGTAAGTGATCAATGTTGGATGTCTAAGGCTTAATTTAAAAAAAAAAATTAGAAACAATATGGTGAAAACTAGCTGAATTGTGATAGATTAAACACATGTTGCACCTAAGAAATTAACTGTCGGCTTTAATCCTATCATAAAAGTTCTGAAAGAATTATGGTTTTGCTTTGTGCTGTTGTTTTCAATATGTCTCTACAGGTTTATTGTACCATCTTTATTTCCTAGGACAAATGGCATTTTTGTAAAACAAGTATTAATTTCTGTGTGCCAGTTTATTTCATGGTATTAAATTGAAAACTATTTGTTATTTAAGTTTGATTTAGCTCCAGAATCCAAAATAACTAAATGTCAGTTGCAACAGGAAGAAGGAAACAGGTTAATCATTCTTTCCTTTACAGATACTTCATTCCAAGCAATTTGTCAAGAAAAGGTATTTCTCATAATGCTTTTACAATCTAAGTATGGGGGGAAATGAGTGAAAATATACAATTATTATTAAACCCTAATCCTTTAAGTCTCTAATAAGTCACTATGTTACCAGGATGCTAAGAGTTATCATTCAGCAACATCTGAAGGTCCAGAGAGTCCATCATAATTTCAATTCAATAAATAAATGATCCTTCAGACATTATTGGCAATTAAAATTTTCTGTTGACGGAAGATACATACCCAAAATTTTAGGTTCCACCTTCAAGTACTCCTGCATTCAGAAAAATCTATCTAATTTTTTTTCAGTTATCAGTAAAAAAGTTTAGTTAATTTTCCAGTTATCACTAAAAAAAAAGAAAAAACCCTACAAGTACAAAAGCATATTTGATTGATTAATTTATACCACTCTTAATCTGAAGATGAAACAGTTTCATCTGACTGTTTTACTGAGAATTGGAGAACTAAAAATTCAGAAATAAGACTAATTTTCAGTTCTATGGTTAATTTTCTGGAGGTGGGGAAATCAATTGGAAAATCCATTTTCTCTTTCTGATAGTCTGCTTTTTTTCTTATTCTCTGGCACATTCCTTACTCCCTTTTCTCTACTTCCCTAACACACCACAGACTAGGTTTCTTTGCTATTGCTAGATAATTTTTTTATTTTGAGATTACTCTGAGAAATCTTGTAAAGTTAAGTGAAATCTGGGAGGGGGGCTATGGTGAGATAAACATGCAGGAGTAGGCATGAACGTTGCTGCTTCTGCTTTACAGGCTAAGCAACAAGTTTATTTATGATGATTCATCAAAGCTTCTTAAACCACATCCATATATAAATATGAAGAGGCTTTGGCAGAGGTTGGAGTTAAGTTTGTAAAATGTATGCATATGTCTACTTAAATATGTGCATTATTTTCTAAGAATGGATTTTCTGATAAGTGAACATCTCAAAATGCATAAGAGTATTAAAAAAAACCCTCATTTTAAAGTTGTTGTGCAGAATGACTGATTAATCAGAACAAAATTAATTGAATTGTTAGAAAACTGCTTTTCAAAACCAAACATAATCTCACATTACCAAAGAGAAAAATGGGAAACTATTGAAGCATTTGACTCGCATTTTACATGTACACATTCTATGTACACAATTTTTACTAATAATTTTTCAAGTATCAATGAAATTTTCTTTACTAAAATTGTATTTTAATCAATTGATCAAAAGAAAGTGAAAGTTTGATCCCTGCTTTACTCAATTAAAATGCCATAGTATTTTACTACTGTACTACAGACTTATAATTCTAATTCTAGGGGGAATGTTTTAAGATTAATAATCCATTTTAAACTCTTCCACTTCTGAAATACCTGATTAATATATTATGTATTTATTTGAATGTGCAGTGTTAAACTTAATGATTCAAATGACAGCTAATGTAAAACATCAAATTCAAACACATACACATTTCCTTAACAATTCTGCTGTGCTTTACATACAGCACTTAGTCTTTTGTTTTCATTGACTATCAAGTTACACAACTTGTCCCACAAACTTTGTCACATATACCGTGTTTCCCCGAAAATAAGACACTGTCTTATATTAATTGTTGCACCCAAAGATGTGCTAGGTCTTATTTTCAGGGGATGTCTTATTTTTCCACCGAGGCCGCCCAGAACCGGAAGCCCGAGGCCTTATTATCGAGGTCTTATTTTCGGGGGATGCCTTATATTTCAGTGAGAGGCAAACTGTAAGTAGGTCTTATTTTCGGAGGGTGTCTTACTTTCAGGGAAACAGGGTAGGAAGCAGGCAATGGCAAACCACTTTTGAAAATGCTACCAAAATACACCAAAGGGATTTGTCCAGACAGTCACCATGAATGTAGACTGATCGAAGGTACAACCTATATACAACTAAAGTTCTATTTGATTGTTTGCAACTTTCAATTAGGCAAAAAGGTACCTCGTAAGGCAACAATTTTTCAATCTTGTACCTCAAGTGGGCTAATTTGGAGAGCCAACTTCTGTTGGGATTGAAATTCGGCAGAGTTGGAACTGTTCCAATGCTGCTACACTGCCACAAGCAGCCACACTCATGCAATCAACATTTTCAATGCTCCCTGCCTGCTTCCTACAAGGAAAGTCAACAAGGGAACCTGGCAGGAAGTCAGATGTTGCTCCCACTCCCACTGCTTTTTTGTCTGCTATGGTCATTCTGCTTCTCTGTTTAGGTAAGATGACCTATATGTCATGGTTTGTCTTGTATTTTGGGGGTCACGGTTTGTCTTGTATTTTTTGTTTTGTATAACGACAATGAAGCATTTAAATTGAAAATTGAATAAGTCTATTTGCAACACTCACGGTGCTTGGACATAGATTGCTTTGTGGATTCCTATTTGGGAATGAATTTAATTAAGTTCAATGGGACTTCAGAATCAACAAATATAGCTCTGCACTCTGACATCTGGTCTGAACAGATCTGAAGAACTCAAAAGCCTGTCACTTGGAGATTCTTGGTAATTGGAAGAGAAGATATCAAGGTTTTTATAATACCTACTGCATTCATGACTGGATTTTTAAATGCAGTTATTTAGAGTAGAAATTCATTAATACAAACACATGCCTACATACACCCAAATGCAACTCAGATACACACTTGCAGCAAAATGAAACAAATGGGAATTCAACAAAGCACAATTGCTTTGGAACTGAGGCTCAGTTCCTCATTTGAATGTCAGAAGTAATAATCTTATTTCTTTAATCTATTTATATTGCAAGATCATCAAGGCAGGCAATTGTGCTTCCCATGCATTTGAATTGTGCCTTGAATAATCCATTTTGTGTGGAAGCCTCTAGGCACAATAGTTAGAAGAAAGAATAACAATAATTAACAAAAGCAAAGAAAGCAGGTTTGGTGATAATTATAAGCAAAGTAATTAAGAATCAAATCAATTATATCCACACATACAATTAGAGCACAGGTAAGCACACAGGCATTTATAATGTTGAGGAGTAAGTAGCAGAGTATTGAAAACACAGAAATTGAGGTATAAAATTAGCTGCCGTGAAATGTTTTCCATTTGGTTTCTGCTTGTCCAGCGCTGACTGGTGTAACTTATAATTAGCTTCTCAGCCTACACTAGTGTGGTTCCAAAGAAACTGTGGATTAAGGAGAAACTCTAGAATTTCTCAGCACCTTGACAAGTTACAACCTGAAATGCTACACTTAGTCCATTAAAGACTTCCCCCTCCCCAGTCACAGTGACATTTTAGTGTAGCTAGGGAAATTTGCCATCTCGCCATTTATCATATTGAGGGCATGGATAGGAAGGAAAAAAGGTTGCTATGAGGGACACAAATAAAATGGATTGCATGTATAGAGGTGAGCTGAAGAAAGCTGATAAATATACTCCCCTGAATGTCAGCAAATGTCACTTGAGAAGCCATTTGCTGCTACCATTAGAGTCTCGTGAACCAACAAAGAGTAGCAAAACTGGGAAGAACAAGCTGGGCGTACTTACTTCCACATGAATAAGCAATGAACACTCTCAGATGTTACACCAGGGAAGTGGTTAAACTTGATAGATGAAGCTGTTGATTCAAACTTCCCTCTCATGTACCGTATCCTTAGAAGTCTCAGAGAACAAAGGAGACATCTTTGCTGTGAATGGTATGATTAAAGCAGTTTACCCATTCTGTTTTGTTCATACTTGCTTAAAGAAATAGCATTGTTAGGTTATCGCTAGTCACCCAGATAACACACACACATGCAGCCAAATTGTCATATTCCAAAACTAAACAAATTATAAAATAGAAGGTAAGGAAATTGTCTAGCACCACCTGCTGTCTGGAGGTGCTTCGTAATTATTTTATATTATTCTTTGTTTGATCTATGTTCATACTTTCCTTTTGCATTGTCTTTGTTTGAATGGTTCTTGGCAAATGCAGGACTGGAGAACGATTTAATATCAATTCCGTAGCCAAATGAAGAGCGGTCAATTACCCTGTTAGTTATAAAGAACATGAGACATTTCCTTCATCCTTCTCAAAGCCATTTGGCAAACTGATATCAAGGCTTGGACACACATTGGTGTTTTTCCATTTTCATGAAAGATTTGTGTGTGAGCGGATATACCCAGGAGCCCCTGAGTGCTTTGCTACATTCTCATATGCATAGGGCTATGTTTTCATATCCTTCACCATCTTCTCATAGTATTCTTTTGAACTTGTTTCCGTTTATCTCTGCTGTTTTTGAGCCATAATCCCTGGAATAGATATAAATAGAACGGAGTGAGCAATATTACTTCCCATAATCTCATCTCTGTGGCCCTAGTAATGCACTCCAAAATAGCATTTACCTTTTCGGCTAGTGTCTCACACTGCGGGCACATGTTTACTTTGTGATCAACAAGGACACTCAAATGTCTTTCTCATGTACCCAAACCATGTTTTCCCTGTCCTGTACATGTAATTTACGTGTTTCCTACCCAGATACAGAAGTTTAAATTTTTCTGTTAAATTCTAACCCTTTCACTTCAGCCCACTATTTGCGCCTTTTCGAATCATCTCTCTTTAATCTAAACTACCTACCGTTCCTAGTTTTGTGTCACCTGCAAACTTTGTACATGTTCCCTCTATTCCTCCTATAACCAATTCTGGTGGCTCCTAATCAAAAGTAAAAACAGCATAAAAGCCATATTAAAACTGTAAAACTAAACACTTAAGCAGTTGTTCAGCCAATTATGAGACCAGCTAGTTATTGTGTCAAGTAGCCCATATTTTACCTTTTTGTATGGAGAGAATATCATGAGACACTGCTGAAATTTTTGCTGAGCTGCAGGTACACTCTGTCTATGGCATTCCCCGAATGTACTAAACTAGTAACTCGGTCAAAGAATAAAAAAAATTAGTCTGACAGGATCTGTATGTGACAACTCCATGCTAGTTTCTGTTAATTGCAGCATGCCTACCTAAATATTCACTGCAATGTTGCTTGATAATCTGTCAAATAGCATGCCTGGTGTAGAAATCAAACTGAGAAGAGGCTATAAGTCCTCCTCATTCTCCTTTTTTAATATAGAGATGGTGTTTGTTTTCCTCTAGTCTTCTGGGAGTTCTCACAGATTATTTAAAATAGCCCATTCTGCTACTGCAATTGATATTAGCTGTTAAACCATGTTCAGTTGATTC
Source organism: Pareas carinatus (assembly GCA_032468095.1). Classification (NCBI taxonomy): domain Eukaryota; kingdom Metazoa; phylum Chordata; class Lepidosauria; order Squamata; family Pareidae; genus Pareas; species Pareas carinatus. The sequence continues at coordinate 45,875 of JANHFO010005460.1, forward strand.
ATAGAGGCTGACCAGCTAACTGGGGTTGATTTGATCAGGACTCTTGCACTGAATATGGAGCTGAAGTTGAATGCTTAAATGACTCCTGTCCAATGCTATAATTCTATTAGTCTGCAAACCCATTTCCACTTAACAAAACAAGAGCAAGCCTCATTAAAATCATTGGGACCAACATCTTGGTTAAGTGTAGTTTTACACTTTTAAAAGAATAGGAACAATGAATGTGCTTAATAATTATGCACAGTTATATTAAAAAAGTCTGTGAAATTAACATTGTGAGAAGTAAGGAAGCATGGCAAACTGTTTTCTCCTTGAATTGGGTATCTTTTGGGTAGCTAAGGCAGGCCAAGGGTAATGTCATAAACAAATGCATGAAACGTTGCCCAAGCCATCTGTTTTCAACATTGAAGGGAATATAAAAAAACCCTGGGAAAGTAATGCAAAAATACATCCCCTGTATCCAACATTTATCTTCTCCAAATACTGCAAAGTGGAGACTATATAGAAGAAGACAGATGGAAATATCTGTGATGCCATAAACTAAGGAAACAGGAGCAAACAGATTACATTGCTTCCCCATAATGCTTCTCTGTTTCTGAATATTCATATGCTTCTTTTTTTCCTAAAAAGAACCACCAGGGGTTTTTTCATACTTTTTCTAGCAATCTACTTCTTTTAGTGACTGGACTACTAACGTAGAAGAAGAATAGGGAAGTCATTACAAAGTCAATTAAAATTGTCCAATAATCACAACATAGATGGCAGTCAGAACTGGTTTGCATACAGCTTTAGTAATATCTACTATGTGTAAGTACACATTATTAATATTAGTAAAATCTTATTGGCTATTCCAAAACCTCACATTTCAAATAAGAAGGATAATTTGTTTTTTTAAAAACACCACCAACTAGTTACAAAAAGTTGGGTTTCAAACCAGTAGGATTAAAAAAAGCTCAAGTAAGTTGAATCTGAAGTTGCATATTAGCACTGCGATTGCATTAGAGAAATATTTACCTTCATTTTGACTAAGTGCTTCTAAGCGTATTGGGGACATTATAGCTAAGGTTAAGTTCTTTGCAGTTTGGCTGACTTCTGTGGATGCTTTCACTGTTGCTAGCCAATCCTCTGCATGCTTGCCCAAAACTGAGTTCCATTTTCCTCAGATAAGTTTATTTTCTACTAAGCATGTCTTTAAAAGAGCTTCTTCCTTGGGATTGTTTTAAACCTGTTGCTTCAAAGTCCTTGTCCATCTATTGCAAAGGAATTGGATTGCACAGAAATTGAGTAGGCTGAATTAGGAAATGAGTTAAAACTCAATTTGGCTGACTGCCTAAATTGAATCCCATTCTGGATCCATCCAACACATCTGGGTTTGAGAGAGGCTGCCTACCATATTGTAAAGTAAAGATGAAAAAAAATATCACTATCACTTTGCAGTTTGTACAAGGCATGGCCAAATTAATGCAAGTATATTCCTCCAACCTAGGTGTGACCTCCTGATTTGTTTTAATGGTAGCAGTCCATTATTTTCTTTGATTTAAACAGAAGTGATTTATTGCTTTCCTATTGCAATAAAAGTGATTCTTGGCACTATTTATCCTTTCAGATTCCTGGTATTCTGAATATGTATATATATAATGCAAAGAAGCTGGCATAAATTTAGTTTTGTCCCTTATTGGTTGGTTTTTTGTGTGTGAATTTATTTTCAGAGCAAAGGAATGTACAGTACTCAAAAGGAAAGGCGGAAAATGTATTCTGCATTGTTGATGTTAAAGGTAAAACACTGATATAAGCTGCATTCTTTTATGTTAACAGGATCCTTTGGTTGTAAATAATCATAATGATAGTGTCTGAAACTTGGTATGCATTAGATTTTATTTTATTTGTTAGACTTCATTGGCATTCAATATGCCATATTTCCTTGGAACATATTTGTTAAGTAAGTAAAGTATAATTAAACTAACAAAGCTAATCTTTTAAAGAAGCTTAATAGCTGAATTTTTCAGTCTGTGTATTTGTGTTATTTTAAAAGACAGGGAGATGTAATTCTGCCTCTATTTATTTCTGCTTCTTTTGCTTTTCTTACACTTCTTCACATCTTAAATCTGTGCATATCTAATTTGACAACTATTGATTATTAATAAAGTGCTTGTGAAAGATACCCTTCATATCTTCTTCCCAGGAATAATGTTTTTGTTAATGGAAAGTATAACATATCTTGACAGATACAATATAAAACCTACTTTTCTCTCCCTCTACCAGCTTGCATAATCACTAATGTTGTGGTACTTTCTACTGCTTGAATACACAGGAAGTGGCTCAACAGATATGGCAGGTAATAATCAGAGCGGATGCTATTTTATAAAAGGTAACTAAAAATATTTTAATGATATAAAAGCAATGATAAATAAAAGCTATTACATTTAATTTGGCTTTCAGCTTGTGAGCAATTTTTTGTTAGCTTTAATAATGGGGAAAGCTCATGCAGAAGGGCTAATGGTAGATTTAGTGTTAGCACTATTCATCGGGTTTCTAAGTAGTACTTACCCTGGGACATTTCCTAAGTAAAGGTAAAACATTCTCAGGGAGGGGATCTAGGTCAATAAGGCATTTGCAAATATTTCTTTTTAAAATGTGCAACTTGATAACATTTTTCTCAGGCGTTTGCAATGTGCAGGAGCTAAAATAATTTGCAGACTTTGTAAAGATAAACAGTAGCCTGCCTGTAAATGAGAGTGAGTAGCATTAATGACTCCTGCAGGAACCGTTGAGTAGTATGTGACTGTTTCTGCACTGCTCACACAATCTTTGTACTCAGGGTGCTTTATTCATAAGCAAGAACATTTATTCATTGAAATCTCTCATGGAGCTATCCTAACGTTCCTCTGCAAGATTATTTCCAATCCTTTTGCAAAGTATACCCTGCAGTGATAGGATTTCAAATGAGTCAAGTTCAATCATTCTTTTGTAAGCTTATCAGATCTTATCAATTACAACTATTAACATCTGAAGAATAGTGTACAACTACTTCATTTAAAATCAAGGGAAATCTTTCAATCTTTTATAAAACTTATATTAAACATTAAAGGGTCCCTTGAAAGTCTAAGAACAATGATTTGGGATTTCAGCTTGATAAGCTTCCTTGGGATTGTTTGCAGCACTGAAATTCTCATAAACTTATTTCAGCATGAAAACGTGACCCTGAAGATATTCCACGGGCAGCACAGCACCCTGCTAATATTGCATTGCATAAATGATAAACTTTCCAGATTGTGCAGGTGAGGTTATATAATATGGAGTCCTTGATGCTTTCTAAACTTGACTATTTGCAGATTTTATTACCAGTCTAGGTAACAACCAGGCTCAGAGAACACAGAGGAATCCACAGTTCAATCGAGGGCCAAATATATTTTCTTCTATTGAGGTTATATAATATTTAAATTTTGGATCAAAAGTTATTCTAGTCAAGATCTGCTTCTCTCCTTTTATAGTTTTTCAGGACACATGTTCTGCCCCGTACTTGGCCGAGCCTGCGGGGTGTCGGAAAATGAGCTGCTTCTTCCCGTGGGTAGTCAAGAGCGCCGTTCACCCCGGGGGGGGGCGTGTCCGTGCGGAGCGGCGGAGTGCGGTGCCGGGGCGTGTGCGTGCGCGTGGGCCCAGCTGGGCCAGCGTCAATGTCCAGTGGCCAGCGTCAAAGTCCAGTGGCCAGCGACCCGGGATCGCGCCGACGGCAGAGGGGGGGGAATCCCCCAAGTCCAAGGTCCTCTGTCAGC
>JANHFO010005460.1:78142-88211 GCA_032468095.1 Pareas carinatus
TCTCTCTCTCTCCCCCCCCCTCCCTCTCTCTCCCACCTCTCTGCGCCCCTCCTTTCTTACATTTCCTACGACCTGCAGACGGTGCGGTTCGGGGAGACTGCCTTCGGAATAAAAGTCCCCAGTGGTCGTCGCGCTTGAGTCCCTGAAGAGCCAAAGAATCTGGCGCCCTGATTTGTTAGTGCACCCTACTGTAATCGGCGAGGCTTAAAGCTATCGCCTCCAACCGTCGGTTGTGCGCCTTTACCTACGCCTCGGCGCCACACTAGCTTCGCCTGGGTCGCCTGCCCCCCAAGGGTTGCTCGTTTGGGAATGAGCGCCAGCCCAGCCCAGCCGCCCCTCGCCCGCCGCCGTTCCCCGAATACTTTCCCGGCGAAGTGCAGCGCCGCAGAGCGTCCTGTTGCTCGAAACGGGGCGGCAGAGGCGCCGGGACCAGCGCTCTCCCCGATTCCCGGCGGAGGCGCCTTTCGGTCGGAAGGCGCCCCCTGGATCTTCCTGGGAATTAACTTCCGCCTGGAGATCAGGGTGCCAGAAGCCAGCCTTGACGAAAAGGAGGGCCCCACGGAAGCGGTCCCGCCTGTCGGGAAAGGCAGCCTGGGCGCCCGCACAGGGGCTTCGGGTCCCCGATCCCTGGATTGCCCCCCATACCCTCCCCCTTGCTTTTTTGGAAAGGGGGTCGGTTACAGAGCACTATTTCCCTGGTTTTCTTGGAACCGTTAAGCCGACAGGTCTTTAAAAAAATACTGCATCCAGAACGAAAACTTAGGCTCCTCGACAAAGAGCAAACGTGTTTTCTAGGGAATCGGAACGTGTGCAGTTAGGGGTCAAAGTGAGGGAAGACTTACAGAATCCGGAAGAGAGTTTTGAGGGCAGAAGGCAGGTTTCGGTCGCCCTGGGATAGAAGCGGAAGCTAGTCTCTCTCTCTCTCTCTCTCTCTCTCCAATTTTCTCCTCCTCCTCTTTCTCCTCCTCTTCTTCTTCTTCATCGTCCCCTCCTCCTCCTCCTCCTCCTTCTCTGCCTATCGCCAGTCAGGGTCTTCCTCGCCCTTTGCAGCTCCCTTTCGGTTCCAGCGGCGCTCAGCAGTTCGCTCCCAAAAGCGTTCCCCCCCTTTCCCCCCCTTTCCGGGGGGGGCTCTGCATTAGCCAATTCCATTGACAGTTTTCAGCCAGCAGCTGCAGTCATTAAAAGGCATTTACACCCTGGCCTCCTTCGCACAAAGATGGAGCACCAACAATTATCTGCTTGTACTTTAAGGACATGAGAATGTGTCCCTAACAGGCTTAGAGGGGAGATGGAGAGCATCGCCGCACCGCTAGGGAACCCCCAACCTTTCTCCCCGACCGTCCCGCTCGATTCACGAACGCTTAAAGGTTGCCTTTGCTTCCCGCCCCCCGGGACAGCGCCTCAGAGGCCTAGCAGCCCAGAACTATGCCCGAAAGCACCCGGCGCCCCTTTGGGAGACGGAGGGGTCAAGGGACGAGGCTGAAAAAAGGTGCGCGGCTTCGGGGAGGAGCGGGGGCCTTAAAAATGGACCCTCGCAACCTCTTTGAAGCTCGGAGAACGGCCTGGTGCCTGGTCTGTGGCGGCGCGAAGCAAGCCTGGTGCTGCCCATTCATTTACTGTGATACGACCAGGCTGAGTGGAGGACAGGCCCACCTCGTAGGAGACAGAAAAGTCAGATTTCGCAGCACCTTTCGACTAAGGGGATCGAGGAGATGCGACTGCAGAAAAGTAATCGGCCCATCTTCGTCGCCTGCCGCCCGTCCTTGTATCTGAAACGCTTCCGACTTCTGTTTGGCTGTTATAGGGACGCGGGTCACTTTTGAGCCCCCCTTTCCTCTGAAGTCCGAGTCAAGCTCCACGGAGATGCTTTTTAAAAATGGACTCACAGTCCGGCATTCCCCGCTCAGATCCCAGGGCCTGAGAACCCGCCCCCGTCTTTCCTTCCCGTGGAAGAAAAGATTTTTTTAAAATTCGGAATTTCGGGGGAGGTCAGAGTCGGGGCCAAGGCGATATGCGGTTCGTATGGCTCCGACTGCACCAGGCCGTTTCTGAGATAGTTGCGGAGAGAGTAGGAATGCCCCCTGGAGACTGGCTTTTTCTCAGGAGCTTCTTGTAACTCGCAATGTGTGTATGAACACACACATACACACCACGAGGGAGGAATGGAGAGAGAGAGAGAGAGAGAGAGAGGGAGGGAGAGAGGGAGAGGGAGAGGGAGAGGGAGAGGGAGAGAGAGACGCGCATCCTTCAGATAAGTCGACTGAAACCTCAAGGTAGCGACGGAGCCAGGTGTCCTGTTTCGGGGCAGGGGGGAAGCGCAGTATTCTTCACCCTTTTTGCCCTCGGCGAAACAGAAAGTTTGCTCCGGGTTCCCAACCTTTGGCCAAACACTTGGGTGGACAATCCCTGCTTTTCATAACTCGACAAAATCTCTCTCTTCTGCAGTTCAATGGAAACCTGATACCGGGACAAGGACAAGAGGGCTGAATGAGAAGACTTCAGCCGCCACCTGCCCTCTTCCCAACCCGCCGCCGGACTAGTTTGTTAACAGAAGTGTTAAAAGTACATCAGTAAAACTGAAGGGCTCTTTTCCTTGGGAATATGAGCCCCCGTTGACAGGTTGGTGGAAGAGTGACCCACGCCTAATCCAGGCAGCAGGATCTTCCAGTCCAGCAGCTCTTCCAACTGGACTTATTCATCTGCCACTTGGCATTTATTTCAGAGAAGCTGCTCTGGTGAAAAGATCCCAGCCAGTTTGGGTGTCCGGCTAAGGCCCCGGGCCTCCCCCTTTCTCCCTCTTTCTCTCCCCTCCCCTCCCCGCAGCATTTCGAGTTATGATGATTGTGTATCTTTCAACTAGGCCAAGTCACGCGAGGTTTTCCCATTGTCATTGTACATAACTGTCCCCGCGTTTCCCCTCCCCCTTCCGCCTTCCTATTGATGACTGCAAGGAGTTGTGGCTGCCGTTCTCACCAGCTCCTTCTCCCCTTTCCCGTCGCCCTTCTAGATCTGCATCGGAATGCAGAGCAAAGTTGTTGGGTCCCCCCCTCCAGTTTTGAATTCCTCAATGATTTCCCCCCCTACTTCTAGAAAGGCGGCTTAGGATAATTATTTCAGCTTTATTGAGGGCAGATTAGGAGAAGTCTGGATGCTGCGTTTCAATACGCGTTCTACATGCCTGGACAATGTCCCTATTGTTTGCTACTGTGTGTGAACCCATTCAAAATATACACTTTTTAACACCAACCAAAGTCCTGTCTAAATATACACAGTAAGGATGGAAAGACATCCATGACCCGTACAAATCTCTGTAAATCACACTTCCATCGCTGCCGAAACGAAACAAAGGAGTCACCAGCTCAAGATGCCGATTAAAATCGCCTTAAAAGCAACGCACCTAAGGATAAATGGAAGCGGACGGCAACCACAGAAGGCCGGCTTAGCTGCTGGGAATGTCAAGAGTTCAGCAATTTGGTTTCACCTATGTATTTTTATATGCATGCTCGCGGTCACACACGAAAATACACTATGCACAGATAAATACGATTTTGTTTATAAAAATAATGTTTTCACGAAGCATTTTACTGCTCTTCTGTTGTTGTTGTTTTTAAACAATCCTGGGAACTAAAGGGAACAGAATCCCAAAGTAACAGTTTGAATGCGCGATTGCTTGGACGGGTGTATAATGCCCTAGACAACACCCTGCGAGTTTGCAAAAGAGCCAAGAGTATGTGAGAACAGAGCTAGAAAGGGGCGAAAAAGGAGCTGCGGGGAAATCAACAGCCAGAATTCGAGGGCGCCCCCCAGCACACGCACCCCCACCACCCCAGGGTTTTGATGAAGAGTATTTCTCGCGCTTCAGAGTTACGACTATTCCCAAATTGAACCTGACTCAAACCGCACAGGGGCTCGACCCTCCTGGAGGCCGGTTTGGGCAGCTTGGCCGCTCACTCAAGTTCTGCCCAATGAACGGCAAGGGAACCTCACCCACCAACCCCGCCCGGTCCGACCTCCGGGAATCGAGGCCTTTCCTCCTCACCGATTTTGCTCGGCGATTGCCAAGCCAGGTTGCCCGCAAGGAGCGCTTTCTGCTCGGAGCGCCCGAGCGCCCAGACTTGGGACAAAGTTTCTCTCGCAAGTTACCTCTGCAAATCCCAAAGGAGTGGGTGGGTGGGGGCAAAGGAGGGAAGGAAAAGCTAGGACGCTCCCGCTCTTCGTTCTTAAGCCTCCGCCCCCCCCCCAGCCTGGGTTGCTCCTGGCGGGGTCAGCGGCCTGAGGATGGGCCTAATGATCTCATCTAGCTGTTCTTCCACGGCGCTATTAGTGCTCAGATAGGCAGAATGAAGGGCAACTACGTGCAAATCATGTGTAAATCGTTTCCCTTCGGAGTCCTTTTATCCCCACTTGGCCCCGATCGTCTCCTTCTCCGCCCCCCACCCCTTTCCTTCCTTTTTCCTCTCTTCCCAAAGAGGGGAAGGGGCTCCCTTAAAAGCCACGGTCAGCTTCGGAGTCTAATCCTGGATCTCATTTCAGAGGAGTAGCAGCGCCTGCCCTTGTACATTTTATTGCCTTATTTATTTAGGGAAGTGGGGAGGGGGAGAGAAGCGCCGGTGGAAAGGGGGAGACGCCCCGAGAGAAGTGGAAGTGCTCAGATTAGGACTTGCCAAGATTAACACACCAAGCGCCCGAGTTTTCCTCCCTTCGCCGTCCTCCTCCCCCTCCCTCCCCTCTCCTCCTCCTCCGTCCCTCCCTCCGCTTTCCGACTCCCCTCCTCCTCGCCTTTGGGCGCAGCGGTAAGAGCCCTTTTTCTTACGTAGTCCCCGATGATTGGCAAGGCTGACAGTGATTGGCAGGGCGCTGCTATGGCGACGCCAAACGACACCCGCCAGGCCAATAGAAAAGCGAAACAAAATGCTTCGGCGCTGCACTCACGGTGGATTTAGGAGAGATATTATGAGGCTGTTGTCATTAGAGCGATCGCGGCCGAATCACTGAATCTGTTTTCGCCGCGGCGGCGGCGGAAGCCGCTCTGGCTCTGGAGGTGTGTGCGTGTGCGTGTGCAAGTGCGTGTGTGCCTTTGAGCGTCTAAGCGAGGAAGCCGGCGCGCAGATGCTCGCCTGTACGTGGGTGAGGGTGTGTGAGTGCGACTGTCCTGGGTGCGTGTGAAAGGTGGTGGGTGGGAGTGAGTGTGCGCGCGCGGGGGGAGGGAGTGTGTGTACGTGTGTGTGCATGTCTGGGTTCGGATGAGGGTCTCTATGCGGGTGTGGATGCGCGTGGGGTGCGTGAGCCCCCTTTCCCTCCCCTCTTCCTCCTCTTTTTCATTTCCTTCGTCTGCCTCTTGCCGTCCTCTCTTTTCGCCTTGATCCCGATCCCTCCCTCTCGTCCTCCTCTCCTTCCTTCCTTCCTTCCCCCTCTGCCTCGCCCGGTCTCTGTCTTTCGAGCCCCTCCCCCGTCCGCCAGGCTGGGTCCCATGGTGTTCCGATCCCCTTTAGAGCTTTATCCCACCCATTTCTTTCTGCCAAACTTCCCCAGCGACCCGCACCACCACCACCACCGCTCGCTTCTTCTGGCCACTGGCGGCAGCAGCGGCAGCAGCAGCTCCGGAGCTGGAGGCGGCAGCGGTGGCAGCGCCGGCGCCGCCACCGGGTGCAGCGCCGGAGCGGCCGGTGGCGGCGGGGGAGGAGGAGGAGGCGCCTCGCGGGGAGGCCCGGAAGAGCCGTCCATGTTCCAGCTGCCCACGCTCAACTTCTCCCCGGAGCAAGTGGCCAGTGTCTGCGAGACGCTGGAGGAGACGGGGGACATCGAGAGGCTGGGCCGGTTCTTGTGGTCCTTGCCGGTAGCGCCCGGAGCATGCGAAGCCATCAACAAGCACGAGTCCATCCTGCGGGCCCGAGCCGTGGTGGCCTTCCACACGGGCAACTTCCGAGACCTTTACCACATCCTGGAGAACCACAAGTTCACCAAGGAGTCGCACGGCAAGCTGCAGGCCATGTGGCTGGAGGCGCACTACCAGGAAGCCGAGAAGCTGCGCGGACGCCCCTTGGGGCCGGTCGACAAGTACCGCGTCCGCAAGAAGTTTCCCCTGCCGCGGACCATCTGGGACGGCGAGCAGAAGACCCACTGCTTCAAGGAGCGGACTCGCAGCCTCCTGAGGGAGTGGTACCTCCAGGACCCCTACCCCAACCCCAGCAAGAAAAGGGAACTGGCCCAGGCCACCGGCCTGACGCCCACGCAGGTCGGCAACTGGTTCAAGAACCGGCGGCAGAGAGACCGGGCGGCGGCCGCCAAGAACAGGTCAGTGGGGCGGCCCGAGCTCTGGGGGCGGGGGGGAGGGAGGGAGAACGCGCACCCGGACTGGCAGCCCTTCCCCCCTTGTTTCGAGCCGGGGAAGATCCCCCGGGAAAGCCCCACGACGGAGGCGGCGGCCCCTTCCCCCTATAGAAACTGGCGAGCTCCGGGGAAGCCAGCGTCCCCTGACCTCTGGGAGTGGGGGGGGAGGGAGAGAGAAGGCCGGTTGCTTTTGCAAGCCCGGAACCGGCGCTGTGCAACCCCGGCACTTTGGGAGTCTTGGCCGGTTGATCTTGTTTCCCTCCGGTTGCTCACCGGCCGGGGCTGACGGTCCAAGACCAGGTTCAGTTTAGGCCTGAAGGGGAGCTCCCACTGGGAGTCGGTTCCTCAAGTTCGGCATGGGGGAGTCTTCCTTGAGCCTGCCCTCCCCCTGTTTTCAGTTCCAATCCTCTTCCTCCCAGAAAAATAGACCCGTGTCTTCTGGATGTGTGTGTGTGAGAGAGCGCGTGTCTTCTTGCCTACCCGCGGGGGCACAGTTCTCGCCGACAGTTTTATCTAGAGACTCAGGGGTCACCAAAGCCCAGGACTGGAGGGAAAAACCTCCTCAGCCCTGGGCTCGGTTGGCGTGATACAAAGGAGCGGGCCCGCCCTTTTCATTCCATTTGGATTTTCCTTCGCCGGTGTTTGAGGCGCGTTTCTCCCTTTTGTCGCCGGTTGGCAAACGGCCATTGCGAGAAGCGGCTAAACAACAGCCACCTCCAAGGGCCTCGAGTTGCCAGCAGCGGGAAAGCGTCTGCCTTTATAGGCTGGGTCGGGCCCTCGGAGGCTGGGGCTTTTCGCGGTCTCTTCCCCGTTTTTTGCCCGGCCCTCAGAACTAGGGCTTCGGATCCCCTGCCGCTTACTTCGAAGTAGACAGAGAAAGGTGTCCACTTCCCGGAAAAATAGCTTTCTAAAAGAAAAACGGGCCGCCCGCGCTTCTTTTGTCCTCATTAATGTAAAAAAAAAACAGAACGAGAGGGAACAGAGAGGAGAAGACAGGGATGCATCAATAATAAAACATAATAATAAAAAAATAAAATAAAAAGGAAAGCATCCAAAATAGTTTTCAAAGTTGTTTTTCTTTCCCACACGTAGGCATATATTATTTTGGGTCCAGACAGCTGGACTGAAGCGTGTTTATGAGTGTGTAAATAAATATATAAGGTGGTACTGTAGGCAACTGGATGCTAGAACTTTATTAGGCTACTATACGATTCCAATTTTGTTGTTTTTAGTTTAGTTTTGTTTGGTTATTGATTAAAGAGGCTTAAATAATTTTAATACTGCATTCAAAAAGGGAGCAGCTAGGTGAAATAATGTAGGGAGTGAAAATCCTTCCATTTTTTTCCAAGCTGATTTTTTAAAAATCCATATTTTGTTTAGATTTGTTCCAAATTCTGGGGCAGGGAAATAAAGTAAATGAAATACTGCCATAGAACTAGTTTTTTTTCCAGTTTTATCTGTGAGGCAAGGCATATAATCCCACACCAGGAAAGCCTGACAGTTGTAAAAACGTTTGGGTGGACTGGTCGAGATTAAAGCACAAGGCGTGTAAGGTGGAAGAGAAAAATAAGTAATTGAACAATCACAATAACAGGAAGAACAGAGGCCGCAGCAGCTGCAATAAACGCAGTAGTAACCAATACACCAGAAATGACAAGGTCGATCTATTTTTGAAAAGCAGTTCACTGTCGGGTGGCGAAAGAAGAATTAAAAATATCCTCAGATCCTTCTTAAAAAGGATTTGAAGGTTCAACGCGGACGTTTTCTTATTTTCATTATTTTAATTTTGTCGGTCATCTTCCACTTTACTAAACTCGACACGACCTCGCCGTCTGTCTGGGGGAGGCGTGCAACGGATACTCCACATCTCGCTCACCCCCAGCCCCGATTTTCAGGGGCTCCGGACAGTTTGCATCGCGTGGAGGGGTAGGGCCGCGTGGAAAATCCTCCGCCAGCTTCCGGATAGTTCTGGTGGGTCGGGATCCCCCTCTTCGGCGCCGGCTTCGGTCGCCAGCGGCCGCGGAGGTTCCTTTGTTTGGCGACGCCGGGCTTCCAAACGCGGTTGGAGCAATTCAACCGCCCTCGCGACCGCTCAGAAAACAGACCGGGGCAACCGGGGGGGTGTTTCTTCTCTCGAGATTGAAGGCGCTCAGCACTTCGCAGATGTTGGCTCCCCTCCCCCCGCACGGCCAGGCCCGCCACTTTGTTTTGCTGTTTGTTTACATTGCGCCCATTATAGTTTTTCCTTCTGGGTGGGTTCCAGGGAAGCGGGGAGGGGGGGCGCGCGGCGACGGAGGGAGCTTCTCCCTCGCTGCCAGCCAGCCGTACTTTAGAAGTCGCCAGTTGTGCTTCGAAACCGGGTTGTCCCGGCGGTGGAAGGGCGCGCGCAAGGAGCAGGAGCTGAGGTTATGAAGCAAGGCCCGGGATCTCCCCTTCTGCCCGCCAAAGACCGAGGAGAGGAGACGCGCTCTCCAAATAAACCAGCCCAACAGGAGTGTCTGGCAGATGGCGGGCTGTGAGTGGGTACGCGCCAGTTAGATTCCAATGCAAATTCCCCAGATCCCCGTGGGTGAGTGACTCTGCCTGTGCTCTCCCACTTTAGGGCGCGTAGGCAGAGGCGAGCCTGAAGCCACCGGCGTGGGATCTTGGCTTACGAGATCTCTCCTCCGATCTGAGCCCGTTTCGAGACGGGGGGGGGAACGCAGGGGCGGGCGACCTCGGCTCGAAACCGAAGTGGCAAGGCCGGCAGGCGTCGACTCGGGGTTTTGCGAGAGTAAGGACGCAGTGGAGGCGGAGGAAGTCTGTCCTGAATAGGAAGGAGGGGCGGAGGAGACGCGAGGGTTCCGGCTGCCTCTTTGGGGAGCGACCGTTGGACGAAAAGAAGGGCGGTGGGGTCGGGCTGGGGGAGAAGACTTGGGTATCAGCTCCGCTGCCTTGGGATTTCCCTGGCTCTAAGGCGCGCTGCGCTTTTGCGCAGCCCGAGAGAGAGCCCGAAGGGCGCCACCTCCTCGCTCCCCTTTTTTTCTGTGTGGCTCTGCTTCTGAGCGAAGGTCTGTCCTGTTGGTTTGTCTTCCCGCCTCCTGTAGGCTCCAGCATCAGGCGATCGGACAGAGCGGCATGCGGTCTTTGTCGGAACCGGGCTGCCCGACTCACAGTTCGGCGGAGTCTCCGTCCACTGCGGCCAGCCCCACCACCAGCGTCTCCAGTCTGACAGAAAGAGCCGAGACCGGGACCTCCATCCTCTCGGTAACCTCCAGCGACTCAGAATGTGATGTATGATAGTGGAAAGGAACAAAAGCTAAGAAAGTAATAATAATAATAATAATAAAAACATGAACTATAAGAAAAAGGCAAAGTCAGCCCCCATCCCATCCCCAGCAAGCGCGCACCCATTCCTTCTACGAACTGCCCCCCCTCCCCGAGAAAGAAAGCCACCTCAGAACAACCGTAGAAAGAGAAGCAGGGGGAAAAAAAGAGAGAAGCAGACACTTAAAACGAATTTAAAAATAAATAAAAAACCAAACCTTACTTAACAAACACAAGAAATAAAACAAACAATCCTCTCAGTAAAAGAACAAAACAAAAATAATGTTGTGAATTTCTGATGCTGCAGCTGGGAAATAATAATTATGATAATACTGTGCTATTATGAATATTATTACTGGAAAAGAAAGAAAGAAAGAAAGAAAGAAAGAAAGAAAGAAAGAAAGAAAGAAAGAAAGAAAGAAAGAAAGAAAGA
>JANHFO010005461.1:11533-22631 GCA_032468095.1 Pareas carinatus
AACTAAATTATACTACTAATCTAAAAAATAAAAAACCCTACTCATTGTAATCTTAACTGCTCTTTTACACAACAAAATACAAATATACTAGTAACCTCTATTCTACTCACTCATAAGCTATATAGTACTTCTTAATCTGATGTTTGTTTTGAATATAGTCAATCCATCTTCTGCATTCTCGCACATATCTCTCTTGAGAGCAGTCTTTCAGATATGCTGAGATTTTGGCCATCTCTGCTAAGTTCGTTACTATTTAGTGTCCATTCTTCGATAGTAGGCAGTGGTTCCTTCTTCCAGGACTGCGCAGTTTTTTACATCAGTCTTCTCACAGTCTTCTTCCTTCCCCTCCACAGGAACTTCACCCGTTATCGGGGATTGTTACAAGAGGCGACATCTCGGCCGGCTTCTCCCAGGCCAAGCCAAAGAGTGCCGAAGAACGTAGCAACTTCTGGTAAACTTGTGGACTCCCTTTCCTGGAGGGCTGGTGGGTTGTGAAAGCCCATCGGATGGAACCGATACATCCTGAGCCACGCATCGTATCTATAAGGATCTGGGTTTGTGTTTTTTTTGAGATCCGTAACAAGGAACCTAAACCTCCTCCTCGCCTTTTCCTTCTCTTGATCCTCCTCAGAAGCCATCGAAAAGCACAAGGCGAGCCTGGCGGACTGGTTCCGCCGGCAGCCCAACGAGGAGAGGCAGTTTGGACCCACATTTGCCCTGGGGGCCCCCCACGTCGATCCGGTGATCCGGGAGAGCTCCCTGGAGGAGATCCTGAAGCCTTCTCCGGAGCTGACCCTCCAGAACCAGCTCCAGGCTTCCTGCTGCGACACCATTGGTCTCCAGAACCTTTTCGACGGGGACCCCTGCGGGCAGCCGGTGAAGAACGTGGTCCTCTACGGGACGGTGGGCACGGGGAAAAGCACCCTGGTCAAGAAGATGGTGATGGACTGGTGCCACGGGCACCTCCCGCAGTTCGAGCTGCTCCTCCCCTTCTCCTGCGAAGACCTTTCCCAGGGCGGCACCCCCGTCTCGCTGCGCCGTCTGGTGACCAAGAAATACCTCCACCTCCGCGACCTGGCCCCGCTGCTGGGCTCCAGCAGCCTCAAGGTGCTCTTCATCCTCAACGGCCTTGACCGCCTCAACCTGAACTTCCGCCTGGCCCACACCGACCTCTGCTGCGACCCCAACGAGCCCATGCCGCCCGCCGCCATCGTCGTCAACCTGCTCAGGAAGTACATGATGCCCGAGGTTTGTGGGGAGGGCCCCGGGGGGGAAGGCCCCATGGCGGCCTCCGTCCCCTGTTTTCTCCCTTCCGGCTTCGCCCCACGGAAGCCGCTTAGATCGCTTAAGCCTTAAGGTGTGCCCATTAGGGCTGCCCGGGGTGGGATCAGTCTCCATCCGAAAAGGGCAAAGCCACCGTTTTTTTAATTGGCATGGGGCAAACCCTTGAAATCTATTTTATCGGGTGATCTTTGCCTAGCTTATCTCTTACCTATCTGCTCTGAACTGATGGGGAGACAGGTGGGATAGAAGTGGAATGAAAAACAGCCGCTATGAGGGCTCCTTGGCGTTCTCGGAGTTTGGTTTTTACTTACAGATGTCTCATTACCCAGGTGCTGGGAGGGAGTGGGGTTTGAGAGGAGGGGGAGGAAGAAGAGGAGGAGGAAGAAGAGGAGGAGGAAGAAGAGGACTGTGGGGTCCTTGGTGCTCTCTGCGCTTGGTTGTTTTTTTGCAGACGTTTGATTGTCCAAGCTGGGTAACATCATCAGTTCTAGAAGGGATAGGCTTCAGAGAGCAAACCCCTCTGCCTCCTAGCACTGATGCTGTTATCTAGTTCGGTAATGAAACGTCTGCCAGAAAATCACTACGCTCAGAGAGCACCAAGGACCTCTCGTTTCGACCCCGAGCTACAAATATTCTCCTCTATTGCTTATTAACCACTGTAGATGATAGCGAAGGGTGGTGGAGAAACTAAATTGCGCCAGTTCTCTTACCAAGTCCCATAATTCGGACTGATCATTTCATAGATTGCTTTTCCATTATGAATGCGATTTAATGGGCCGGAGACCCGTGAGTGACTCCAGTTCGCTTCCACTCCTCCAGGCCAGCATCATTGTCACGACTCGCCCTTCGGCAGCCCGTCGGATCCCCAGCAAATTTGTCGGACGCTACGTTGAGGTCTGTGGCTTCTCGGACCTCAACCTCCAGAAGCTCTACTTCCAGATGCGCCTAAGGCAGCCCGAGTGCGCCGGCATCTCCGGGGCCCCCACAGCGGAGGAGGCGAGGGAGCAGGCCAACCTTGTGGAGATGCTGTCAAGGAATCTGGAAAGGCACAACCAGATTATGGCCGCCTGCTTCCTTCCTTCTTATTGCTGGTTGGTGTGCACCACCTTGCACTTCCTTTATTTCACCAAGGCGGTGCCTCCAGCTCAAACCCTGACGGGGATCTACACCAGCTTCCTGCGCCTCAACTTTAGCGGGGAAGTCCTGGATAGCACCGACCCCTCCAACATCTCCATGATGAAGTATGTGGCCAAGACGGTGGGCAAGCTGGCCTACGAGGGGGTGATGTCTCGGCAGACGTGCTTTGCCGAGAAGGATCTCCGCCGCTGTTTTGAGGTGGAGATGAAGACGGAGAGTGAGCTTAACCTTCTGAACACCTTCCGGAGCGACGTCCTCCGTTTCTTCTTGACCCCCTGTGTTCAGTCGGGCAAGGAACACACTTTCGTCTTCACTATCCCCGCCATGCAAGAGTACCTGGCCGCTCTCTACGTGGTCTTGGGGGAGAAGAAGACCCTGGTGCAACGGGTGGGCAAGGAAGTCTCCGAGGTTATTGGAAAAGTGGGAGAAGATGTGGCCCTGGTGCTGAGCGTGGTCTCCAAATTCCTGCCGTTGCGCATCCTGCCCCTTCTCTTCAACCTCATCAAGATCTTCCCCCGCTACTTCAGCCGGTTCAGTACCAAGGACCGCGACACCATCGCCCACACCATGGCAGTGGAGATGTTCAAGGAGGAGGACTACTTCAACGACGACGTCCTGGACCAGATCAACTTCAGCATTCTCGGGGTGGAAGGTCCCATGCGCCACCCAGACGAAGCTTCCGATGATGAGGTCTTCGAACTCTTCCCCATCTTCATGGGCGGGTTGCTGTCACGACGCAACCGGGCCATCCTGGATCAGCTGGGCTGTTCTATCAAGAACCTGGCTGCTTTCGAGATCGCCAAGGCCATGAAGAAAACGGTCATCCGGAACAGCCGCAAAGGTTTGCCGCCGTCCGAGCTAATGGACTACCTCTTCTTCTTGCATGAGTTCCAGAATGAGCGTTTCACGGCGGAGGCTGTCCAGTCCTTGAGGACCATCAACCTCTCTTCGGTGAAGATGACCCCTCTCAAATGCGCCGTCCTAGCTTCAGTTGTGGGCACCACAAGCCACGACGTCGAGGAGCTAAATCTCGCCTCTTGCCATCTTGACGTTAGCAGCCTGAGGACTCTCTTCCCAATCTTGCTACGATGCAAGAAACTCTAGTGAGTATTTCCTGCTGTAATTTAGCGCACACTGCACAATTCACGTCAAGGTTAAACTTCAATTGTTATATGCAGTTAAATCTAAGAAAGTTCCTAGAGCCCTGCAATAATTATGAAGTTTCACTCCATTTTTTTTAAAACAGAAAAAACGTGCGTTTAACCCACATCTTCTTTTGAATTCGTATTTTTTTTTAAGGAAGTGAATTCAGAAAATACATTTGGTTTCTTAGAAATGCCAGTGTGCCGTTCTTATGACATCCCGCTTTTCTGGCCAGTTTACCATATTTATTGGAAGGGAAGTGGATCCTGAATTTAAGGGATTGGGCAGAAAATACTGACGTTTCCAGCAAATTTAAGAGAACATCCTGTACCATCACGACTCCCAACCCTTTGAAAATAGATTATTTGCAGCAAATGCCTAGTAAATTCACTAATCATTCGGTGAATAAGTTCCAGTATGTACAATTTGGAAAAAAAAACCACTATTTGGTTATCAATGACAGACACTTGCAGATCCAGAACTTTTATTATGCACATTAGAAAATTACAACATTAGATTACTTTTCGATATAATCGTCATTCAAATTGAGGTGCTGGTCACTTGTTGTGTCTTACAAGGTTTGACATTCCTTCTCCAAAGAAATCTCCCTCCTGGGAATGAGGTCCCCCTGTAGCAGCATCGTGAAGCACATTGTCATTGTCAAAGCAGGAGGGAGATTTCTTTGCAGGAGGAATTTCAGACCTTGCAAGATGTGATAACAAGGGCCTCAACCTGAATGGTGATGATGTCAAAAAGTCATGGAATGTCATAGTTTTCTAATATGGATAATAAAAGTTCTGTATCTGTGAGTGTCTGTCATTGATAACCAAATGGAGTTCCCACCCCCCAAACTGCCCTCATAGTTTTTTTAACAGCTGGCAAATTGCAGTCCTGTCTTTGACCAGAGGGTGGTAAAATCAGAAAGTTTGAAAGTAACTTTATGGTGGAAACTGAAGATGAAACTGAATTCCAGGAAGCTTCCTGGGACAGCGTTCCACCAGTTTTGAGGCACTACGTATCCCACCATCTTTGTCAGCTTGGTCAAAGGGAGTTCAGCCCAAAACTGACATAGGATGCTGAGCTTTCATCTCCAACATTGTCCTGTTGTCTCCTCCAGTTTGCAGCTCAACAGTCTGGGCCCAGAGGCATGCAAGGAGATCCGGAACCTTCTCCTGCATGACAAATGTGTGGTCGAAACTCTGCGGTGAGTGTGCAGGAGGTGGGCTTCGTGGGAGAGTGGCCTTCACCCTGGTGAGACAAGGAGAACTGTATTTCCAATGACTTGTAGATCAAAACGAAACGCTAACTCAGGGGTGTCAAACTCAATTTCATTGAGGGCCGACGCCACCGCTGCTGAGGGTGCCTTGGGCCACACACACACACCCCACAGCTGAAACCACCAGCCCCCATAATCCCCTGTGGCCTCCCTCCCAGGGGAGCACCCGCTCAGCCCCAGGGTGGCCCTGTGGGCTGAATCCAAGGTGGCCATGGGCCAGATCTGGCCCACGAGTCTTGTGTTTGACACCTACGTTCTAACTCAAAGCAGAAAGAGAAGGGAACGGGTGAGAGACACCAAAGCTGGTTGGGAGCAGGTCTGTCTAGGCCCAATCAGAGGTCTGACTTTGTTGTGAGGGTCTGCCTAAACTAACTTCTCCCCTCCCCCCTTTCCAACCTGCTACCCTTCAGGGAAGCTTTGCTTGCAACTCCTGGTGTGATCTCCTGGGGGAGGAATTGTGTTGTCCCAACCTTTCTGGAGAGCAGCAGGTTGAAGTGGGTGAACTTGCAACCTGCCTACGGGAGATGCAGGGTTCTGCAGCTCTTCCATTTTGCTGGATGGATGTTCTCCGTGACCCTTGTTGGAGCTCCCCACGAGCCTCGCATGCAAATATTCTTTCCTGGGGAGTGGTGATTGTAAGATAACCACTCCGGTTGGCCAATACAAAATGTGATCGTATTTACACAGCATTCCGAATGGCACCCAGGGCACAACAAATGAGAAGAGAGTAGAGAAGGTGGCGGGATGTGGGGAGGAGGTGCTTTCTTCTACTACAGCAGCCCCCAACCTTTTGGGCATCACCTTCTGTGGAGATGGGTTTTGCCAGGGAGGGGGCATGGTTTCATGCGTTTCAGACACACTACGGACCAGTGCTGGTCCACGGACCAGGCTTTGAGGAACCCTGTTCTACTACTTCCGATCCTGTCAACCAACATACCGGGCATCAGATGCTTGGGATTGCAGGAATGCTGGGATTTGTGGGTCGGCCCATCTCGAGGACGTCTGAATAGGGGAGGCTGGGCAGTGAGAAAGGTGACGACTTCTCCAATGTTGATGTTTACTGTGTCCTCCTCAGACTTGCGGACAATCCATTGACCGAGCAGGGGGCCATCTACCTCGCTGAAGGCCTGGCTGGCAACAGCTCCTTAAGAAATCTCTCACTACTTCACACTTCCCTGGGGAACCAAGGCGTGAGGTCGATCACCCAGCACCTGGCTCAGAACCAGCATCTCCAGGAGCTTGACGTGGCCTACAATTCGTTGACGGATGAAGCTGCGTTGGCCCTGGTTGAGGAGGCCAAGAAGCACGCCACGCTGGAAACATTGCAGTGAGTTTCAACCATTTCCCCATGCAACGTCTTAGTTGAATGTCCAAGGCAGCTGGGGAAATGTCTGGAGTTCTGTCAGGTTTTTGGGTCGCTGAGAATTTTTGCAATGGGTGTCTTCTTGACGGTCTCCAAGATCGTGGGCAGAGAAAAGGAAACCCCCGCGATCTCGTTTGACATACATAGCAGAAGGAAGGGAGTGGGAGACAACTGAAAGCGTCTGAAGACTGGGCTGACTTTTCAAAGAAGTTCCATCAATGAGGGACTCAAAATTCTGTACCCTCGACATTTGACCCTCTGTAGAAGAACCTGAATAGCAATTATGGAAACTTCTTTGCCAAAAGTCCATTTGTGGTTTACTTTGATGAATGGGGTTTCATTGATAATTATCCAGTACAAGTGAGAATCTTTTGAGTGTCAACAAAGCAGGAAATATAACATTGGGTGGTGGGCTTGGACTAGGGGCATGGGGCAGTTGAAATGGGAAGGCAAGAGAGCCCATAAAAGTCTCCTCTCCTGACTTTTCAGATGTTTGTACTGCATTGGGATGCAAAGCAGGATGAAGCAGCAAAATTAAGGTGTGTGTGTGTGTGTGTGTGTGTTTTGCCATTGTGGGATGCTGCTTTTGAAGGTTTCCTCCTGCTAAAACAGCAAATGCAACCACTGTGCAGATGGGAAAGTAGCAAGAATAGCAATAGCAATAGCAGTTAGACTTATATACCGCTTTGCAGTGCTTTATAGCCCTCTCTAAGCGGTTTACAGAAATCAGCCTTTTGCCCCCAACAATCTGGGTCCTCATTTGACCGACCTCAAAAGGATGGAAGGATGAGTCAACCTCGAGCTAGTGGGATTTGAACTGCTGGACTTACCGGCAGCCGACTGTTAACAGAAGTAGAATGCAGGATTGCACTCTAACCACTGCGCCACTACAGCTCCTGTAGGAGAGGAGGGGCATAACGAGCAGAAAATGATTTCCCCCCCAGGAATTGTGGGTTGCTTATGGGAAAGGGAAGAAGGAACCCTTGTGGAAATTCTTCCAATATTTGTAGGAGGCCTTAATCCCAACCGTTCCTCCTAACTCAAAGCCTTCTTTATCTAAACATGGTTTTTTTTACCATAATAATAGTTGGTTGGATGGGATTTGGTGGGATTCGTCATTCTAAAGCACCATTTCCCACCTGCGAAACTCTCCTTTAGATAACTCCAACTGATCTTCAAACAATATGATGGCTAGTCTAGAAGAGTAGATGGTCTTCAAAGCTGGAGGTCAAATCTTGGGTCTTCCTAGTGTTGAACATTTGAGCAATTCCAGTTCCCTTTCAACCAACACGCAGGCACAGAGAGCATCAAAAAACCCTCATTTGAACCCTGAGATGCAAATCTTTAATAGATCCCTTTCTCTCCAAACTTGCCAAAAGCCTTCTTATCAAATGAAGGGGCAAATGAGAGCAGCTCATTCTTTTTTGGATGTACAGATCATCCTCAATGGAGGATGGAGCCAGCCATAAAGGAGCCAGCCTGTAGGTCATTTTACGACCTGATATTACAGTCTTTTTTGCGGCGGTCATTAAGCGAATCATTGCAGTCATTAAGTGGATGCTGTGGTTATTAAGTGCACCAAGGTTTGCTATGGGTGAGGTTTGGCTGTCAGTGGAAGGAACTTGGTATTTTTTTGGCAAAATCACCATAAAATGTAATCATATACCCATGTGACACTGAAAATAGCCATGAAGGTGGTTGTGTTGTTGAGCACTCAAAGTTTAGCCGCAACTATGGAGAGGCCCCGAATTATGGAACTTGAAATCTGTGTTGCACATCCTCTTTTGGAGATCAATCATAACTTAGAATAGTTCTAAGTCAAGGACTAGCTGTAGAATCAAAATAATAAATAATGAGTGCAAAAATTCACACAGAGTTCAAGAGGTGTAAAATTGCCCCCTTGTGGATCATTCGTTTAGTTGGAGAGGACCTTGGAGGTCTTCTAGTCCAACCCCCTGCTTAGGCAGGGAACCCTAGACCAGTGATGGCGAACCTATGGCATGCCTGCCACAGCGGGTACACACAGCTCTCTCCGCTGGCACGTGAGCCAAGTCATTCCGGCATCGCCCCAGAACTGAGCATGCTCAGAAACCAGGAGTGGCACCAGGCGATGAAGTCACGGGGCCATGTGCATGCTCAGAAAGAGAGTAGTGGCCCCGGGGGATGATGTCATGAGCCGTGATTCATTAGCCATGACTCCTCCGGGGAATTCAGTATCCAAAAGGTAAGCCGTCACAGCCCCAGACCATTTCAGACAAACCGTTGGTCCAGTCGTTCCACTGGTTAATTGTTCTCACTGTTAAGAAATTTCATCACAAAGTGCGAACACGGCAACACACACCCTCTCCCCACGGCCTTCAGTGACCCCCAAGCGCCCCTGCAGAGCCCACGGCATACATGAGGTCACCGCGGGCCTTCTGGCGGTCCACCCCAGCTTTTGCGGCCGACAGTGAGCTATGATCCCCTCCAAACTGGCTCTTCTCCTCTCTCACCTTCACCACAGACTCCACGCTGCGTTTGAGCCGCCTGCCTTACCCCAGATGAGAGGAAGGAAGCGCTGCCGTTGAGCAGCTGGGCAGAGGGGCAAGTGATGTCAGAAATATCCTCTGACTTTCTAGTAAAGAACTCTGTGCTGGGGTGATGGCGTGCGTGCCCACAGAGAGGGCTCTGAGTGCCGAATCTGGCACCTGTGCCGTATTTTCGCCACCACTCGTCTAGGTCGGTTCTTTTCTTGATTAGTTAACATCCCTTGCTTCTTGTTCTGCCTTCTGGTGCTTTGGAGAATAGCTTGACTGCCTCTTCTTTGGGGCAGCCCCTGAGAGACTGAAAGACTGCTATCATGTCACCCCTGGTCCTCCTTTTCATTAAATTAGACATTTCAAATTCCAGCAACTGTTCTTTGTAAGCTTTAGCCCTCCAGCCTCCTAATCCTCTTTGTTGCTCTTCTCTGCACGCTTTCCAGAGTCTCAACATCTCTTTTACATCATGGCGACCAAAACTGGATGTCGTATCCCAAGTGTGGCCTTACCAAGGCTTCATAATGCGGTATTAACCCTTCACATGATCTTGCAGGTCATCAATGCGATCGAGCAAGATTACCGATTACCACCGCCCATGGATTGTCCGAGCGCTCTCCATCAGCTCATGCTGGACTGCTGGCAGAAGGACCGCAACCACCGGCCAAAATTTGGACAGATTGTCAACACCTTAGACAAGATGATCCGAAACCCCAACAGCCTGAAAGCCATGGCACCCCTTTCCTCAGGGTAAGGAAGCAAGCTCTTGGACCTTGATAGTGGAGAAGACTTTCGGTCTTCTTCCTTGGTGGGAGGTCCTTCCTAGGAAGCAAACTCTTGGACCTTGATAGCAGAGAAGACTTTGGGTCTTCTTCCTTGGCTGGATGACCTTTCTAGGAAGCAAACTCTTGGACCTATATAGCGAAGAAGACTTTGTGTCTTCTTCCTTGGTTGGAGGTCCTTCCTAGGAGGCAAACTCTTGGACCTTGATAGTGGAGAAGTCTTTGGGTCTTCTTCCTTGGTTGGAGGTCCTTCTTAGAAGGCAAACTCTTGGATCTTGATAGCAGAGAAGACTTTGTCTTCTTCCTTGGTTGGAGGACCTTCCTAGGAAGCAAACTCTTGGACCTCGATAGCGAAGAAGACTTTGTGTCTTCTTCCTTGGTTGGAGGACCTTCCTTCATGTGGGTTGCCTGGAGGTGCAACATGAGAATCTACCAAGATTTTGGTAACGTCTCTATGGAAGAAGGTCACCAAGATTGGGATAAATTTGAAATTTGGTCCCTTTCCTCAAACACCACCCACGAGCACCTCTTCTTCTGTTTCGGTTGTGCCACGAAAGGCCACCATTTCCAGTTTTGAATCCCTAGCAGTTTTCCCCAAATACCTGCAGCTTCTCCAGGTGTTCATCTTGTTCAGCCCATCGCATCTTATGTTTCTCCGTTTGGTTTAATGGCGTCGGGGATCCTTGACTTGCAGCCATCTGAAGTCAAGACGGGGGTTGAGGTTCACTTACTCACCGTGGCAGGATAGGTCGTAAAACGGAGCCTAAAATTCACTCAGCCCATGTCTCGCCAAAGAAATGTTGGCCCTAAGTCGGGGACTACCCTGATAGGCTGGCTGGTGGTAAATCGCAATCGTAAATCATAATCGTAATCGTAATCATAAATTGTAATCGTAAATTGTAATCGTAAATCGTAATCGTAAATCGTAATCGTAAATCGTAATCGTAAATCGTAATCGTAAATCGTAATCATAATCGTAATCGTAAATCGTAATCGTAATCATAAATCATAATCGTAAATCGTAATCGTAAATCGTAATCATAAATCGTAATCGTAAATCGTAATCGGAATGAACGTAACTTCATTGACCTTGCAGGATTCATTTGCCCTTGTTGGATCGGACGATTCCCGATTATTCCAGCTTCAACACAGTGGAAGAGTGGTTGGAAGCCATTAAGATGGGCCAGTACAAAGAGAATTTTGCCAGCAACGGCTTCTCCACATTCGACCTAGTTTCCCAGATGACAATGGAGTAAGAGCATCAACGTCTGCCATTGTAAAACGACTGACCTTTACTATCCCGTTTCCTCGAAAATTAAGACCTAACCCCCCAAAAAATAAAACCCAAGCTTGATTTTTTTTCAGGGTGCTTTTGATAGAAGCCCCACCCTACAGAATCAGCCCCAATTAAGATCCTCAGCCAGACAGAAGCACTCGGTACCGTATTTCCCGCAATACGTATCATCTCTGACCTTCGGACCTTCCACCGCGTTCTAAAGACCCACCTTTTCCAACAGGCCGGCTTGGGATAGCTGTGCCCCTGTCCTTCTGTATTAATTTAAATTAGATTATTTTAATTATTTATTGGAAATTGTTT
>JANHFO010005461.1:45186-57206 GCA_032468095.1 Pareas carinatus
GAGACCGGGGGCCTGGCTGTCTCAGCAGGATTTCATGCGTGTCTTTAGCTGCAGGGCCCGGAGGAACAAATCCCAACAGGAAAAAGCTGCAGATATACACCAAGTGTCTCTGTGTCTGAAATGTGTGCAGCTTCGTGTAGGAAGTAAGCTGGTCTTATTCAGCCTTTTTTTTAAAAAAATAAACACCCTGTTTTGAAATATGCTCGGCTGTCATGTTTAAAGTCCTCGAAGCATTAGACATCCTCACCATCGCCATTCAGAAGCAAATTCGCCACAAATCATGTGGCTTCTTTAATGTGTGGAGTTGAATTGAGGGGGGGGGGACACACAATAAGGCATTGTTGAGGCAGCCTATCGGAGTCTGCCGTTAAAAAAATTGCCCGCCCTTTCCTGCAGCTTAACCATGCACTTCAGAATGTGGGCCGCTTGTGCAACCTACTTCTGCATTTCAATTAGCGCTTCTTAGAGAAAGTTCAAAAGCGGCCCCATCGGACGGAGAAAAAAGCGCCGTTTTGCTTGCCAGATTGCCCCATCGGAGCGTGAGCTGTTTGCTGCCTAAGGAGATCCACTGGAACGGAGAAAATGTCCTTGGTCTGTCGTCCTCAAGGCAGAAATGGGCCCAGTGTCATCCTGTTGCCCATTCCGCAGCCTTTTAAAATGGCTTGCAAAGGATCTGAGCGTGGTCGCGAATGAAAAGATGGGCGGGCATTTAGCGGTGATTCATCGGCCTTTCCCGAACTGGTAGCTTCTCGACGAATGGAATTTGAGTTCCCACGATCTCGGCTGGTTGTGTGGTCTGGAGGGCACACAGGTTAGGGAGTTCAGGATATGGAGGTGCTGTGTTGGGTACAGAGATGGAACGGGGGATCAGACACAAATAGATTGCTGGTTTTTAATGCCGAAGGAAGTTCCATGGGTAAGTTTTTATTTTTATCCTGATTCGTGTGCCTGCTCTGAATTTTAGGCCAGCGCGTTGGAGAACTGGTTCTCGAAAATCAGAGTAATGCTGGGTAGCGGTAGTCCTCAACTTGCGACCACAATTGAGCCCAGCATTTCTGTTGTTAGCTGGGCCCGTTTAACGACCTTTCTTGCCACACTTGTTGAGTGAATCACCGCCGTTAATGAGTTAGCAACACGGTTGTTAAGTGAATCTTGGTTCCCCATTGATTACGCTTGTCGAAAGGCTGCAAAAAGGGGATCGCGTTACCTTGGGACACGGCAACCGTCGTAGGTATGAGTCAATTGCTAAGCGACTAAATTTTGATCATGTGACCATAGGGATGCTGCGGGACGGTGCAGCGGTCATAAGTGTGAGAAATGGTCATACGTCACTTTTTCCAATGCCGATGTAACTTTGAGCAGTCACTAAATGAACTGTTGTAAGTAGAGGACGACCTGTATAGACATTTTCCTACACAGCTAACTGCCTATCGGAGACAGACGCTTAGATTATTTTATATAACATCGCAAGTGATGCAGGATTATCGCGTCCGCTCCAGATGTGGCAATTCATAGCTTGAGATGGAAGAATTTGGCAAGATGCCTTCCATTGGGGTGGCCATTGTCCTCTGCGTGTGGCTGGATAACCACCGGCTGAAACCTCCCTGAGAAGGCTCATGACTTCGCTATCTCACTTTCTTTGAGTGAATAGAATAGATTTAGATGTAGATTTATTAGATTTCTATGCCGCCCTTCTCCCCGAAGGGACTCAGGGCGGTGTACAGCCAATAAAAAACACAAAAAACATACAATACAACATGCGCAATTTAAAGCACATTTAAAACAAAATATAATAAATGGCTGGGAAATTGAAGCAAGCTAATGTTCAAACCAATTTAAAACCAGAGTAAAATTTAAAAATTCACAGGGTGTGTGTGTGTGTGTGTGATTAGGCCAAACCGGCCAGGTGTGTTTAGAATAGAATGGAATTCAATTCTTTATTGGCCATGTGTGATTGGACACACAAGGAAAGGATAGGAGGACGTAAAGCTAGGATGTTTGCCTCATCCCCTGACCCGAAGAGGCACACACTGCTTTTCTTCACAAGTTTCTCAACTATTTGAAAAGGCTGTCATTAAAGGTTTCCATTTGGTTAGACTCAATGAAGTCAAGTGAAGTTTCAGCACTGAGAGGAAGTCAGAGCTAGAGGACAAGGAGGGAGGCTCCTAATATGAATTGCTTTAGCGTACGTCTTTAGCAATACCACTGTGCCTACTCTGTCAAACTCTGCTGAGAAAGAGGTCGTTCTCGACTTACAACGGTTCATTTAGTGACGGTTCAAAGTTGCAACAGCACTGAAAAAAAGGGACCTATGACCATTTTTAAAAAAAACCGCTTATGGCCATTGCAGTATGTCACGTGGTTTGCCTTCAGGCGCTTGGCAGGTGGTTCGTCTTTATGACGGTCGCAGTGTCCCTGGGGGAGTCGCGTGATCCCCTTTTGCGACCTTCTGACAAGCAAAGTCAATGGGGAGGAAAACCCAGATTCGCTTAACGACCGTGCGACTAATTTAACAGTAGCGATTCCCGTCAACATCTGTGGCAAGCAACGTCATCAAGTGGGGCACTTAACAAATGTCTCACTTGGCAACGGAAATTTGGAAGTAAGTCGAGGGCTACCTGCACTGTTTCTAAAAGATTGGATTTGGACATTTGGCAGACCTTTGTCCTTGCACTTTTCAGAAGAATGCTGTTGATAAGATTCTAACATCATGGTCTAAAAATCGCGCTGTAATTCGTCACCCCTGAGATGCCTAAAATCTCTGCACATGCAGATTTTCTAGTCGGCCTCCGTCAGTCTGCAAAATTGCATTCTCAACGCCAGCTTGCCAGGAAAAAAATAATTCTTTTATTTATGTTTTTAATGTATATGTATTTCGTATTTTAATTGCCTGTATGCCACCCTGAGTCCTTCGGGAGAAGGGCGGGATATAAATATAATCAATCAATAAATAAATAAAATATACCCAGACTAGCCAGGAAGACGGGACCCATTCTCCCCCCCCCCCAACGCCCCCATTGCACTGATCTTTCAGGCCCCCGTTTACTTTATCTGTATGGTGCCGAATGTGTACCCTGCCCCTGATTGGGAGGGAGTTGACTTCTCCTTATAAACATCTTGCGTCTTCTATCAGTCCGTGAATTGAACCCCTTCCGCCCCTGAGCCGGCACATCTGGCTTCCCTGAGCAAAAACAAAGCAAGACACGGTGTGTGTTTAACGCTAATAACAGAGCAGATCAGTAGAAATAACATGCATTACCTTTCCGCCGGAGTAGCATTCTTGTTTCCTCCCTTCCATCTTGAGTTTTGGACATTTTGAATAAACAGCGATTGCAGGACGAGATTTGCTTACACAAACTGTCCCTAGGTACGTAGTCCGTCTTCCTCACCCAACGTAAACAGGGAAGCGTTGTTATTTTTAGACAGGATATTTACGTTTGTCAGAGATCTCTCCCGGCTTTTAAGCCCATTCATAACACTTGCATGTATTAAGAACCCAGATGCTTCTGTTGTGTCGCTTTGTTTTGCTTACACAATCAGCAGTCTTCCGGACTTGTAACCTGTCTTTTGAAAACAGGCAATGGCTTTGTCACAACACCCTTTGTTTACTTGTACTAGCAGCTTGAGTTTGCAAAGAATTTTATTCTAATTGCAGGATAGTGTGAGTTGCATACGTTTTTAGGGCTGGGGTTGAAATAAGTAACGGCATGTTTAATTCTAAGGTTGGTTTGCAGATTATCAGAAGGACGCAAAAGGGTCACATGACTTAGGGACACAGCGAGGGTCATAACTATGAACCCAGAGGGCCAAGCATCAGAATTTGGATGACATGACTACGATTGAGATAGATAGATAGATAGATAGATAGATAGAGATAGAGAGAGAGAGAGAGAGAGAGAGAGAGAATTTTATTTGTATCCCGCCCTTCTCCCGAAGGACTCTGGGTGGCTTACAGGTAATAAAAGCACAATAACAACATACAGACTAAAAACATGTAAAAACATTAAATAACGCCTGGTTTACAAGGGGGAGCAATAGAAATGATTTCCTATAATAAAATAATAAATCTATTAAAATAATCTAAACCCACTCTCAAACTATGGGGATGCTGCAAAGGTTGTAACTCTGAAGAAGGGCCATAGCTCACTTTTTTTCAGTGCCGTTGTAACTTTGGTCACTAAATGAACTGTTGTAAGTCAAGGACTACCTGTATTTTTAAAATAGGTTATACCCAGAAGAGAGAGATTCTGCAAAATGTCTGCAGGCTGCTATCAGTGCAGATTATTTATGCGTGTTTTCCCTTCCTTAATTTAGCTTGCGCTAGTCATAGGAGTAGAATTGGCAGTATATGCTACTAATTGCTGAGAGATTTTCTAGTGCTTTTCTACTGGAGGCTGCCTTGTATTCCAGAAAGTTAGGATATCTAGCTTCCCCACCTCCCACCCCATAATCTTGAGAATCTTGCTCGATCTGAATTTGTAATGATTGTTTTGATGCATAATTTCATGCAAGATGATGCAAAACAGGCCTGTTTTCTGCAGAGGCATCTGCTGAGATTGCGGGCAGTCTTTTCTGCTGAATATAGCGGCTCAGTTAATGGGCGAAAAACTGTTCTTGAGAAGAATTTCCAGGAAGTTCAGGAAGACCCGGCTGGATGTGTGAAAGGCGGGTGGTTTTCGATATTTGTGGGTGCAGGGAAGGACAGAACGGCTTGACACCCGAGTGACTTTCCTGCAAGACAAGCTGTTATCATGGTAGAATGTTTCTCGTCCAGCAAACAGGAAGCCGGGAAAGAACGGCCTGCTTCAGGTCAGAGGCAAAGGCAGCAGAAAAATTGAACTCGGGAAAATCAGGCCCTGCTGAAGGCTGCAGTGGGGGGGCCCCCCCCGAGGGCTTGGTTGACCCCCTGGACTTTTTGCAAGATATCTAGAGCCGAAGAGCAATGAAGAACTGAAGAGGAGAAGCAAGCAGAGAGAAGTGAAAAGCAGAGCGTCCCTCGCCTCGATGTGGCATATGTAACCTGGTGCTAATTTTTAATTCTGTCGTCTGGCTAAGCTGCGTCGTCTTCAGGAGTTGATGTGCAAAAGCCTCAATTCCACCTCCTCTAAGATTTGAGATTCTGGCCCGGAGGCAATATTTTGACCTCGCTGGGCAGCTCATTTCACTTCGTATATTTGCCTATTTGACGATTGTGCCCACGCGGAAAATGATCATGCTTATATAGACAAATGATTGTGAATGTATTGTTGATTGCAATCACAGTTTGTTTACTGCATCTGTGTGGGTATTGAGCACGTATATGTGGGTCCTGACAACACTTGGCCAAATAAATTCTGATTCTGATATTCAGACTGTCCGGTGTGACTGACTCCCGATGAGCTTCCCTCCCTCCTGTCTGAGTTCTCGCTCGTGTGAATCTCACAGATGTATTTGATTCTCTGGGAGGTCCCCCCTTGAGACCGTAGATTAATTAGAAAGCGAGAATGGTGCCAGAACAGCAGTTGATAAGGGGAATAACAATCCGGAACAAACAGTCTCACAGCTAAGTGCCTGACAATTAAAACGGGAGAAATTCCATCGCAGCTGCAGTCTGCTGAGCAGATAAAAACGCTCTCTTTTGCTGCTGCTCTTGTGTAGATGCCTGCTCCTCCTGGGTGTAAGATCCAGAAAGTCCGTCCCATATCTTGGGCGTTTTATAAAAGTCTGTCCGTAGAACGCACATCATGCTTAATGTGTGCTGACTGGTGCTTCTTCCAGGGGCTTTTTTTCCACTGGATTCTTTAAAACAGAATTTTGCATAAATAAAACGTACAAGCCCAACCTGCTCATGAAGTTCCAAGCGTAATTGATGCTTGCTCCTTCCTTCTTTCCTGGGACCAAAGTAGCCCTATGGGTCCAGACTCCCATTAATTAGTCCAGAGGCAATATTGCTTTAAGGCGAGCAAATAATGTGAGGACGCTAGCAGAAGAGATCGTCCTTGGAAAAAGGAAGATCTTGGAAGGGGCTTTGGGAATCTGTAGGTTTGAGGGCCCTACCCTGACTTTCCACACCTGTGAGTAAAATAAGTTGTGTATAGTGTTGACTTCTCGTATATTTCTTGTTGATTTAAAAGAACCCCAAGGAGCTGCTTCCACTTCTTGATGTTGACTTAAAACCCAAGGACAGCAAGAGTGAAGGAAGAATCTTATCCTTTGAATTCAGTTGTCATCTGGCACCGTTGATTATAACAGTTGCAGGGGTGCCTCCCTCTTGCTGACCGTTAAGGGCTGGTAATTTTCTTACGGAAGAAGTCCTCTCTGTACCCTCAATTTACCCTTTTCTTGCAAACCTTTGTAGAGAACCTGAGAGCACGTAGGCAGACGTTGCCTGCTTTTGTGCACTCAGTTAGCCACGCCGTAACTCTTAATTTGTTTTAATAAAGTATATTTAGATTAAATGCAATTTTTTTCCAAGGAAATGCTGTCTGGAGAGATGGTTACTGTATAGCACCGATTGAAGCACACTAACTCCTAGCCGAGTCATTTTTCTGCCTTACTTCAAGCATTTTAGCAATTTTTCTGTTGCACCCTCTGGGTAAGCAAATATAACCGCAGATAAGGAGGGCTTGCGAACTACTGTAAAGCTATATTTCCAAACTGCTCTGAAGCAGAATGCGTTGTCATTGGTCTCAGAACGGGACTTGAAAAATCAAGGTTCCAGTTTTCATTTTCCAGTTGCTACTTTCCCATTCCATGGCAGTTTTGTTTGTTTAATTTATACACCACTCATCTCACTATCCAGAGTGACTCTGGGCTGCTTATAATTACAAAGATTTCCTTTTCTGGCCTTGCAGGCGCAACCTGACCAAGCTGTCTCTGATCTTCAGCCACATGCTGGCGGAGCTGAAAGGCATATTTCCAAGTGGACTCTTCCAAGGAGACACTTTCCGAATCACCAAGGCAGACGCAGCAGAGTTTTGGAGAAAAGCCTTCGAGGAGAAGTGAGTAGAACGTCCAAAATGGGTGGCTAGGCATTCAGCAGTTTTTTTCTTCTTCTTGCGCCATATCCGTCGTCGGACGTCGTCAATCATGCCGGCGATCCTATCTTTACCGACAGCCGCATGGGAAAGTGCTGCTGAGTTTAGTCCAAGCCGGTCCCTTGGATTTTGAAGCCATGATGCCGTTCTTCTTCCTGGACCTCGTTTACCTTCGATCTTTCCCTGCACGGCTAGATGAAAGATATACCGTATTTCTCTGAGCAGCTCTTTAGACAACTACAACTGGAGTGGTTTGTCTCGTGGTTTTGTCACACCCAACCTACATGAAATGGAACCCCAAAGTTACTAGACTATCAGTCCTCTTCAAGGCTAGGTGAAGCCATTCAAGTGTGCTCCTTTGAAAATATCTGACTGTAGTCACCACTCCTATAGGATAAAATTGCACACTTACCCCCTCTAAAAAACCCACTTCATGATAATCTTCAGCTTTACCCTTTTAGAAGGGTTGACTTTGGGGAGAAAATTCGTTGATGGTTGATTTGTTGAGGAACTGATGTTTCACTTGGCTTGAGGGAGGCAAGATCTGCCATAATTTTAGATGTGTATCTCTGGAGATTAATCTTGATCGCATTCCAGATCCATGTTTTTCCCATATGAAATATGCACAGCATATCTGCAAATGAAGGCTTATGAAATATGTGCCCTCGTAACCTTGCCTGCAAGCAGTTGGTCTTCCTTCGTTACTTCCTTCATTTAATACAGCAGTACAGTTACTTCGGTGTCAGAGAATCTTGTTCAGATGCAGTTATGTGACATTCCTTTATATTGCTGTTCACGTCAGTAGCTGCTTTTAACCAGTTATTGGACAAATTAAGGATTACAGCTGATGTTGTCTGCTTTCAGTAATTGTGCATTGTTTCTCTTAAAGCAGTTCATTTGCACGAATGTACGGGCATTCGTCTACTTCCATTCTTGTGGCTGTGAATCTGTCTGCATGGACAGAATGCCCATTCACTTGGATGGTTTTAAGACCAATTTATGGGGAACACTATAATGTCCAGTATCAAAAGTGATGTGTGCTTGGATGGTTATGGCTAGGAAGCATGAGTGGGGCAGAGCTGTTGGGCTTCTGTCTTGTTCAGGGACTTCTCAAAGCTATGTTTCTCAACCGTAGCCATTTTAAGGTATCTGGACTTCAACTCCCAGAATTCCCCAGCCAGCACGGACATTCACGCTGTTCTCATCTGGTCTATTTAGTCTGTTTAAATCAGCATTTCCCAACCTGGATAACTTTCAAGATGAGTGGACTTCAACTCCCAGCATACTGGCTGGGGTATTCAGAGATTTGAAGTCCATATATCTTAAAATGGCTACGGTTGGGAAACACTGACCTTTATGAATCTGATTGGCTCCTCTAGGAAAGCCAACATTGGGTGAAAGAAGGCTTTTGCCTGATTTAGCAGATGTTTTAAGCCGCTGTGATGCCAAAGAAATCATCTCGATATTCCCCCCCTCCCGCTAGGACCATTGTCCCGTGGAAAACCTTCCGCCAAGCCCTACACGAAGTCCACCCGATCAGTTCTGGCCTGGAAGCCATGGCATTGAAATCGACCATCGATCTGACATGCAACGATTACATTTCAGTGTTTGAATTTGATATTTTTACCCGTCTATTTCAGGTAAGGTTTTTTTTTATTATTATTGCAAGCCATGATTTCCCCAAATGCAGATGTTGCTTCCCCACTGAAATAGCTTTCTCCTTCTATCAGAATTGCCGATCTTCCTCTCCCTGACTTGTGCAACCTCAGCCTTCAGGTCTTCCTTCTCTCTCTCTACTGGTTTCCTTGTGTCCCAAATCTCTCTGGTTTCTGCTGTCGCTTTAGATCTGGGGGAGCAGAAGGATTTACAGAATGACAGAGTTGAAGGGGGACCTTGGAGGTCTTCTAGTCCAACCCCCTGCTCAAGCCAGAGACAAGGGTATAAGTCGTGCTCAGGCAGGATTTATACCCTGGAATGAGGGATAGCTTTGAATAGAAAAGATGTCATCCTGCACTGGAACGCAGTTAAACTCTGTGCTCCGTTTTAAATGTAACCATCAAGGGTGAAGGTTTTCTGAAAGTCAGCTCACGGAGAGGATGTGACCTCACGGGAAACGGAATGAGCTACAATTGGAAGGGCTGCTTCCTTTTTGAAATGACTGCCTACCTGATAGTGCTTTTCTCTCCGTCCGCCTCCCCGCAGCCCTGGTCGTCTTTGCTCCGAAACTGGAATAGCCTTGCGGTGACTCATCCTGGCTATATGGCATTCCTAACCTATGATGAGGTCAAAGCCCGACTTCAGAAGTTCATTCACAAGCCTGGAAGGTGAGTGTTTCAAGCCAGCCTTTCTAACCTCCATTCATGTTCTGGTTAAAGCATTTTATATCAAAAATCGTGGATACTAGGGACACCCTCAATTTGAAGTACCATAAAGTGCAGTTAGGCATATTATTTATAACTATTAATTAATTTGTCAATCAAATTTAGACACCACCCATCTAATTGACCGATAGGCTCTTGCTGGTTTGCAAAATCATGCGTTCTTCAGTATGGGAAGCCCCTGTATGATGATCAAGCCAATTTACAGTATCGAAGAAGTAGGGGATATCCTTGTCGTGATGGTTAATGCACATTAAAAGAAGCATTCAGATCATTTTGATTTCCAGGATGGGGGAAGATAGGTTTTTTTGCTGATCCATCATTCAAAAAAGGGCTTCGTAAGTAGAAGTTCGAATTCATCTTCATGTTTGTTCAACTATGAAACTTTGTTTGTCTTTTTGTTGTTGTTGTTTTAGTTATATTTTTCGTCTGAGTTGCACCCGACTTGGTCAGTGGGCAATTGGCTATGTCACTGCAGACGGAAATATCCTCCAGACAATTCCCCACAACAAACCTCTTTTTCAAGCACTGATTGATGGCTTCAGGGAAGGCTTGTAAGTGACTTGCTTTCGTGTCGTGTCACTACTCTCGTTTGTCCTTTTCTCAGTTAGGGTGTCTGCAGGTTATCCTTGGTTTATGATCACAGAAATAAGCCCAGAATTTTGGTTGTAAGTCATTGTAATCACGAGTCAAGTCACCATGTGCTGGACTTGATTTTATGATGGTTGTTAACCAAGTTACCACAGTCATTAAGCAAATCACGTATTTGTAAGTCACAATCCTGCTTAAACAGTGAGCATTTTTTTCCGGTAAAAAGGGCAGAAACTCGCAAAATACAATTGCATGATCATGGGAGCGTGCAGCATCATAACTTTGAGGACAGGGCATAAGTAACTTTTTGAGACTATTATAGCCTCAAATGCTCATTAAGCAATCGGTTGTAAGTCGAGGACTCCCAATAATTGAAAAAAAACAGAAAGGAATTCAGTCCGTTCTGTCCTAGTGAAGCCGAAGAGCCTCTGAAACTTCTTAGCTCTTCCTCTGAAACGCAACATGGCTCTTGTGCTTGTCCTAATCTAACCTACCTTATCAGGCATCTGAATTCAAGGTTTTGTACACTTCTTGGATGTGCAACGGATTGAGTTTCTCTTTCCAGCCCTGTGGGGTTTGACAGATAGGCATCAGTAACAAACCACAGTAACATCAAAAGGATGGCAGGTGTGTCAGGGCCTCATTGTGCAAAAGAGGCAGTTACGAACTTGCATGATAATCTCTGATGCTAATGGGTGTGTTTGGCATTATTTGCATGATGATGTCACGATGCACGTGACATCGTTCCCCACGCCACCTGGAGCAAATCGGTGCAAGTTTACTTAAAATACCAGACTTCATTGGCTAAAGCATTGCAGTAGGTTTGGCTCTGAGCAGCTTGAAGCCAAGAGACCTGTTCCATTTCAATCCATAGGGGAATCGCAACTCAAAATTTATTTTCCACGTTTGGGGCTTTGTAAGGTCTCTTTTTTTTACAGAATAACAGTTGGAAGGGACCTTGGAGGTCCTCTAATCCAACCTCCTGCTCAGGCAGGAAACTGTATCATATTCAGACAAATGGTTGTCCAAACCTCCAGGGTTGGAGCAGCCACAACTTCTGGAGGCAAGTCGTTCCGCTGATTAATTGTTCTAACTGCCAGGAAATTTCTCCTTAGTTCTCGGTTGCTTCTCTCCTTGATGAGTTCCCACCCGTCGCTTCTTCTCCTGCCTTCTGGTGCTTTGGAGAAGAGCTTGACCCCCCCCCTCTTTGGAGCAGCCCCTGATATATTGGAAGACCGCTATCATGTCCCCCATATTCCTTCTTTTCATTAAACTTAGACATGCCCCAATTTTTTAAAAATCCTCTTCATAATTAAATTCATCTCTTAATTCCCCTTTCTGCAAAAATGTCATCTCTTCCATTTGTCTGAGACTTCTCCGTTCAGCTGTTTTTTTTTTCTTTTAAAATAAACAATCTTTGCGTCTCTCTTGTAGTTACTTGTATCCTGATGGAAGAAACCAGAACCCTGATCTGACCGGCCTGTGTGAGCCCACCCCGCAGGACCACATTAAAGTCACCCAGGTGAACGGAGACCACTCATTCTTTCCCCATTCCTCCCATCTAGTCCAGGCGTCTCCAAACCTGACAACTTTTAAGACTTGTGGACTTGAATTCCCAGAGTGCTGGCTGAGGAATTTTGGGAGTTGAAGTCCACGTGTCTTAACGTTTAGAGATCCCTCGTCTTACTATTAAAAATAATATGGAAAGTGCCCAAAGGGATCTAGGAACTTTACATTTGGAGAGAAGGATTACTGAACGGAGTAGTGGAGAATGCGGGTCAGAGAGCACTTCCTTTGATCACATCTCCCATCTCCTGAAATGCCTGCAGTTTGAAATCCTTTGGCCTTTGATTTAAGAATCGCACCCCGTTCCAGTAATAATAACGAAATAAGGGGCCATTGGTGGATATTTAATTTTTTAATGCATTGCAAGCTTTAACTTTTCCAAGGCCCTTGTTGAAGCTGAGCTTTTAAAAGGTTGTTTCCAGGAAGGTGTTCTTAGATCTATCCCTGTCTTGCTTCTTACCCTCAGGAG
>JANHFO010005461.1:59044-70992 GCA_032468095.1 Pareas carinatus
ACACTCCAGTTCAGTTTGCAGGCTGATCTCCGGACTTTGAAGCACCCCTCTGGGCGCCCTGCGTCTTATGGTCCAGTTCGCCTTATGGTGTGAAAAATACGGTAGTTGAATTTGTGGGAATGGGGGTCTGCCATGGAGCAATGACCTGTTTTGGGGGTCCGCCGCTTGGAAAAGTTTGAAAGCCTCCGATCTAGTGGATGAGACCCACGGCAGAAAAGGCTCTTTTGGATCCCGCCGGTCCTTGACCCACGGGATATGCAGCATGCCCCTTCTGCCCCTTCTTGCAGCTTATTTATAAAATCTATAAAGCTACAAATGTGTCAGGCGCACAAGAGCAGGCCCACACAGGAAGGTCCAATTAAACTGATCTGCTACTCCTCATGATTATGCCCAGGGCTATTCAACTCACAGTTGGCCCCTACCTGGCGTTAGATAAGGGTCGACCGAATTCAAGGAGGGCTTGTGGCTACGTAGGGATTCTTGGCTGATCCCTCTTTTGACTCCGCCCCCAGGCTCTGCCTCTCCTCCTCCTACGGAAAGGCAACAGTGGGAACAGCAAGATTATTTTTAGTGGACAAAGCTGCTTGAAGTTGGACCCATTGAGTCAGGGGAGACATGGCCCTTCTTGGTCACTTGGGATGAGTTTGATCCTCTGTGAGGAAACGGTCAAGATCCTTGCTATTTCCTCAGGTGACAGAACAGTTGGGCCCGTGTGGTGGTGGTATCTTCCTTGAGAGAAGACGCTAACGCACCGGCTACAAGCTGTGATGCCTAGATGTGCATTTTTAATAACTACCAAAAAATAGTTCACAACAGGTTTAATAAATGCACCTCTTTCGGTCTCCAACCGAACGCTGGTGGCGGCGTCTGACGCGATGTTTTCTTGCAGAATCAACTCGGTCTTCCTGCTGGCTTGGACGGCGAGCATTCTAAAATAAAGCCTTCCTCTTCTGCCAATGCCATCTATTCCCTCACTGTAAGGTAAGTGGTGCCCTCAAGGAAGCGGAATGGCTCCACCGGTTTGCCCTTAGTTAGAAACTCTGAGTTTTCGGTTGGCATCTGATTCCTCCTTGGCTTCTGACCCGCTCTCCTGTGAAGGAGGCGTTGCTTTCCGTGAAGCCGGAACGCACGAAACGGAGTGGGGGTGATTTTAGGTTAAGCTGCTCAGGTAAATCTGGCTGGAGCTTCGGTTTCGTCTGGGCAGGTTTCATAGGATGCCTGGGAGTGATTGTTTTTGGGAGAAATCGGTTTCATAGGATGCCTAGGAGTGATTGAGAAATCGGGTGAGGGTTGAGTTCAGCGTTCTGGGACTAAAACGGGATGGAATCGGATCTCGGCAACTTAAGGGAAGAGGCGCCTCCGTCTTAAGACTGCGTGAGGCTTCATGGTCTGGTTCGGGTGCTGCCATGTCGCCAGAAGTGCCATGTTGTGATGCAAGGCTGGGCATTGCAAGCCACAGAGCTAAGCTTTTGAAAGATGGGACACGTGGATCAAAAAAGCCTTCCAAACCTTTGTTTTTAAAGTTTCATTAGCAGAGAGCAAGCAGGCTGCTCTTTCTGTCACAGATCGCGAACCTGTATTGTCCTCTCTTCTCTTCCCCCCTCCCAGGTCTTTGGTTGCCCCAAAGGTGCTCTCTGGAGAGGCCTCTGGGAATGACGAAGACTCCGAGTACATGTCCCCTTCCTCCTTGCCCCTGGTGCCGCCTGGCTGTGCTGGACAAAAGCCCGATGCCAAGCTGCCTTTGGAAATGAATCAGAGTTCACGGTGAGGGAATCCTTTTGCTATCCCCCAGCCTTCGTGATTGAATTTTAAAGGCTCTGGGCAGGAAGGGGTGGCACAGTGGTTAGAGTGCAGCATTGCAGGCTAATTCTGCCGACTGCCAGGAGTTCGATCCTGACCAGCTCAAGGTTGACTCAGCCTTCCATCCTTCCCAGGTCGGCAAAATGAGGACCCAGATTGGTGGAAGCAACAGGCTGACTCTGTAAATCGCTTAGAGGGGGCCGTAAAGCACTATGGAGTTTTATATAAGTCTAAGTGCTATTGCTATCTCGAGTAAGTCAGAGATGATGGCATTTGTAGTCCAGAATCATCGGGATTGAACCCTTATTCACAGTCATAAGGCCACTAAGTTGTTTTATGACACTGACCTGAGATGAGGCGTACCACCCACTTAAACTAGTGCATCACCGCAGCTACCCCATTTCCTTGAAAATAAGACCTAGCCTGATTTTTCAGGATATAATATAAACTCCGCCCCCCAAATAAGCCCCAGGTAAGATCACCAGCCAGACGGACGCATTGAGTACCGCATTTCCCCCAAAATAAGACCTAACCAGAAAATAAACCCTAATGTGTCTTTTGGAGCAAAAATCAATAAAAGACCCGGCCTTATTTTCGAGCCCTGGTGGTTAGAAGGCAGCATTGCAGGCTAATTCTGCCCACTGCAAGCAGTTCGATCCTGACCGACTCGAGGGTTAACTCAGCTTTCCATCCTTCTGAGATTGGTAAAATGGGGACCCAGATGGTTGCGGGCAAGAAGCTGATTCTCTAAACCGCTTAGAGAGGGCTGTAAAGCACCGTGAAGCGGTATATAAGTTTTGAGTGCTGCCGCTGTTGCTAGTCATGAGTGAAATCATCGGCTTTTGAATTCCCTGCAACATTGTAAGCTACAATTGTTTGAGGCTTGGCGCGGAGTTTTAAAGCAACCCGATCCAAAGGATGCCGTTCTCCTTTGTGCGATGGCCAAGGATGCTTACAGACTCAGAATGGCGCACGGGACAAGGAACGGTGTCGCACTTAAGCCCCCCTGTATGTCTGGGGTGAAGTTTTGAGCGGTCTCTTCCTGGCGTGGAAGTTGGATCCGATGCCTTTTCTTTCTCTTTGCTCAGCGTATTGGAGTGCGAGCAGGAAAT
Organism: Pareas carinatus; assembly: GCA_032468095.1. NCBI lineage: Eukaryota > Metazoa > Chordata > Lepidosauria > Squamata > Pareidae > Pareas > Pareas carinatus. The sequence goes on from JANHFO010005461.1 coordinate 61,957, forward strand.
GGACGGAACTACTTATGAAGCAATGTTCAATATCCAGTCCCAGGCAGCACCGTGTTCCTCGGAAGCTGCCAGCCTGTCTGGTAAGTTTCCTGGAAAATGAAATCGCGTTTGGGCCAGATTTATTTCGCAAGAAGCCAAAATGAAGGCAACGGTCGCTCTCTGCTGAGAAAAGTAGGCGAGCATTCCAGCCGGCACCTCTGCTTTCAGTGTCTCTCCACGTTGGTCCGTGTGTCTCGCCCAGGGCCATCAACGCCCCGTTTCCCTCCTCCTGCCCCTTGGATGGAGGAAAGACCGGGCAGTCCCTTCCGAGAGGATGAGCCCGCTTGCACAGGGCATTGTTTACACAACATGGACTAGCAGTATACATTAATGCTTCACCTTGATTAGTAAAATGCGATAAAATATAAATGATAAAAAGATCTGCCCTGTTTCCCCGAAAATAAACCGTAGCCAGAAAATAAGACCCAGCCTGACTTTTCAGGATGCTCGAAATAGAAGCCCCACCCCGAAAAATAAGCCCTCGTTAAGATCATCAGCCAGACGGAGACATTGGGTACCGTATTTCCCCCAAAATAAGACCTGGTGTGTCTTTTGGAGCAAAAATTAATATAAGATCCGATCTTATTTTCGGGAATACGTGGTATGTTCAAATACCAACGTCTAGGCCGTTTTCAGATCGCGAAACAGCTTTTATACGTTCTACACATCACAATTTTTAATTTCTGTGCATTTGGATGAGCTTTGAGGTTTCGGCTCCCCGTGTTCCTCTTGAAAACGCGTCCTGCTACTGAGCCTTGCAGGCCAGAGTCCCGAAGGTGCGCTGAACAGGCTCAATCTTTTTCAGAGGTCGGTGACGGAGTAGCCGAGGAAGATGCCCCCAATGGTCCCGAGGAGCCAGAGAACGAGGAAGACGGCTACGACGTTCCCCGCGCATCCGCCCTGCCAGCCACCACCCGTCGCACACTGTCCGATATCTCCAATGCAGCCGTCTCCTTCAGTCATGCCTCTCTGGATGGCGAACTTCTAACAGGTGCTTGCCCGGTGTGTTCTTGGCTAGTGTGGCGGGGGCCTCTAGGGAACAGCCCCGTATTGGACAGGTCATAAAAGGGTGAGGACAGAGAGGGTGGCGGAACTGACTGTCTGGTCTCAGGGAAAATCCCGAGCAAAAATCCCGGAGTTTGATTCGGAACCCCCAGCATTCAAATCCTTGGAGCTGGGCGATTTTGACCACTGAGGTTTTTTTGCTCTCTTTCGACTCCCCCCGTGCGCTTCCTTTCCTGGCTCTCGGACAGGGGAGGGATCGGCAGGCCTTTTGATCTTGGGCCCTTTCATTTCCTCGCACTTCACCAGGCATTGCTCAGAGGGCCTAACGCAAGGATATAAGCTCCTGGGTGCCACAATGTCAGCCCTTCAAGGTAGGCCAGAGTCTCAAGAGCTATGAGTTGCCCGATCTAATTTATTAATTAGGTAATCGGAATAGAGCTGGAAGGGGCTTTGGAGGTCTTCTAGTCCAGCCTCCTGCTCAAGTGGGAGACCCTAGACCTTCAGGCAAGTTCTTAAAAGCCTCCAACTTCTGAAGGCAACTTCTGTCCCATTGGTGAATTGATTCTCTCCTCAGTTAGTTTCCATCCGTTGTTTCTTGTCCTGCCTTCTGGTGCTTTGGAGAATCTGGAGGCTATTGGCCAGGAAGCAGCATCGCACGCAACGAACGTAGCTGGTAGACCTGCCACCGGAAGAGAGCTGGGATCCCGCCCCGGTTCAAAATCCCTTCCTCTCAGCCAGGTGCTGCTTTCTTTTGCAGATGCCTCGGACGTCTCCCAGGTTCCGGAGAGGCCCCCGAAACCTTTGCCTCGGAGAATAAACTCTGAACGGAAGCCGGGCAGCTGCCTGCAGGCTAGCGGAGCAGGACCGATCCCTGTGACCTCCCCTCAGCTCTCCTCCGAGATCGAGAACCTCATGAACCAAGGTTACTCATATCAGGACATCCAGAAAGCCCTGCTCATCGCCCACAACAACATTGACATGGCCAAGAATATTCTCCGGGAATTCGTCTCCATTTCTTCCCCCACGCACGTGGTCACATAGCACCTCTCTCTCGGCCCTACCTGGAGCCCCGTGCATCCACCTGCCTGGGCAGTCTCTTGCCCGCATCGGCCTGGCGTTGAGTACAGGGGACTTGCCTGCCAAGCCGGGCCGGCCTCTGCTGAGATTCGGTCATCAGGGTTCTGTGCAAGTCCAGGTGTTCGAGTGGCGTGAAACCGGAGCAGATAGGAGTGTCTTCAACAGCCCCGTGTACCTCTCTGGGTTCTCCTCTCTTTGCCCACCCGTCCAACTCCCCCCTCCCCTTTGCACTTTTCCGATTGAAGAGAACAGACCTGCTAAACTTTGGAATACCGGTCACCGGTTCCCCTTGCCGTTAGCGCGCGGGGAAGGGCTTCTTGGTGTACGTGTCTCGTGCTGTGAATTCCAACCAGAGGCCAGGATGCTGAAGGTGTCTCCACCTGCCTGGTGGTTCGGGGTGCTCCATGGAGGCCCCTTCGCTGCTGTATGTTTTGGCTTGGGCTTTCCGAACCCGCTGCTGTCAGGCACAGATTCCTGACGAAGCGAGAGGGTTCAACGCCTTCCTCTCCCCTCCCCTCTTTCCCCTTCCCTTCCCTTTCTCCTGCGTTCCCCTTCCTTCCCCTCTTTCTCCTTCCCTTCCTCTTCCCCTCTCCTCTTTCCCCTTTCCTCCTTCACTTCTCTTCTCCTTCGCTTCCCTTCCCTCTTTCTCTTCCCCCTGCCATGTTCAGTGTTCCTTTGGAAGTCAGCCTCTTCCCGATGCCAGCTTGACTCGCCCACACACTGGAATCATCAGCGTGGTAGATGCTGACCGCTCCCGCTTGGATTGGGGAAAGATGTTTGCGCGGGTGGGGGAGTCGAAGCTACCTATCTTTGCGCCCCCCCCCCCAACTTTTCTGCTTTGAAGTTATCCGGGCTGGGTTGAGCCGCGGCAGCTGTCTCCGGAAATATTCCTGATGTTGTGCATGGTCAACAGAGCTGCCCATCTTTAGCAGCCTTCTTAGCTGCCTTACGACCCTCCCACACACCCCTCATCTACCTGTAAAACTAATTAAAGTTTAACCGCAAACATGATCCCTTAGACACTTATGGTGGGGGAAGTGTATGTAGCGCACACACGCACACACACACACACCCCTCTGGAATCTCTTAACCTGCTCGCTGTTAAAAATGCAACCGTTTTGTGTCGGGCGTCTGTGGGATAGCCTAAAAAGATCCAAGTCTTTTTTTTCCCTGGCTTGTTGAATCAGAAACAGGAGAAAGTCTGTTGGAAGACCAACAGCGTCCATAAAAACCCTGACTTTCCGATGTCCTGATTTAAGCTTTTGATGTTATTCATTCTGGGTACTCAGGCAAGAGAGAGGATGAGGCTCTTTCGGTCTAGGGAAAAGTCAGCAAGCGGCTCCCCCCCTTCAGCCCCCTTTCCTCATCTGCTTCCCAGGTTTTCAGGAACCCCTGTGGGAGGACGGCCTGCATCCCGGCATGAAACTGGACCTCTCTCGCGCCCACCCCCCCCCCGCATGATTTTGACTTCCTTGTTTTAAATAGCATTAATTCCTCCGCCCTGATTAAGGAGGCTTTCGCTCGCAGAGGCCGGAGAAGAGAGTTTCTGTGGAATACATGATGTTTTCTCCTCGGGAGGTGCAAGGAGGTCTCCTCGGGGTGGCAGAGGGCCCAAGACCCCACGGTGGGCTCCAAGACCTCTTCGGAAGTTGGTGATGCCACTTCGGACTCCCTGCCTGCAGGCGTCCTCCAGATAAAAGTCGTTGAGCTTGGAGGCTTCGCGGGGAGGACTCTGGAGATGCGCGAAGGCACCTAGAAGCCTCCTAGCTGCGAGGAGGACTTTACCCTTCTAATGTCGCGGTAGCTTTGCTTCCCCTCCCTCTTAAAAAATCGGCAGAACCCCCTTTTTCTCTTCCTCTTCAGGCCGGCGACTAAATCTGGGTCAGCTCAGGAATGGGTTTCTCCGGTTCTTTGCACCGCTAAAGAAGCTTTTGGTGTGACCCTGGGCGAATTGTTGGCACTCCTGTGGGGAGTGGAGCTTCTGGGCGGAAGTGAGATCGGTGCATTTTATCAGCCCATGTCCTAAGAAGGAGAGGCATTTATCCCACCCCCCCCCCGTGGGGATTAGACAAGGCAGAGCTAGCCTCGTCCTGTCCTGCGTAGCCCAGCGGCCCCTAACCTTTTGGGCACCGCGGACCGGTTCCATGGAGAAACGTTTTTTCCGCAGACTGGAGGAGGCGTGGTTTTGCACTCCGCCTGCATCCCGCGAATGGGGCTTGGCTTGTTTGCGCGGCCCGGTTGCTGGCGTGCTGTGGACCAGTGGCGGTCCATGGACCCGGGGGGGCGGGGGGTTGAGGACCCACTGACGTGGCCGACCGGATCCCTCTGCATGTGTTCCTTCGTTTCCTTTTCACGTCTTCAAACTCCGCCAGGACATTTATTTTAAAAAAGCGTCTCTTAGGAACCACATAAATGCCATAATCCAGCCAAGCACAAGGGAGGTACAAGCTTTGGAAGGGGGGGTGCGTTCCCTGCTGCTTTTACATTTCATCCATCCCACCTCCCTCCTTTCCCCCTCCCCCATCCCTTAATTTTGAGGGGGGGAAGCATTAATTTTTTTATTTTGCCGAAAGCCAAATGTCTAGTGCCTTCTCAATAGGGAAAATGCTGTTCTCTCCAAGGACGAATCTTAAAACTAGGTTTCAGGCTTGACTGCAGAGCCCTGGAGCTCCTCCTGGTGTGTGGCAGCTTGGAAGGAAGGAGCCGGCGGTTTCCTCCTTGAAACGGGAGTCCGCTGGCCTGGGAGCCGAAATCAGTTGGCCCCTTCACGGTGGGTCTCGAGCAGCAGCGTCCAAGCCAAGCTTGAAAAGCTCTGGACTTCCCACTCCTCGGATTCCCCAGCCTGTTGGTCAGTTTTGGGAGTTGAAGTCCACAATTCTTCCAAGTTGCCACGGCTGGACATCCTTGACCCAGAGCTTGCCTCGGGCCAATTTAGGAAGGGGGGGGGCATGTTTTGCCTTTGGCTGCCGAAGGAGCAGAGGGGGCCCTCCTAGCATTGCCTCTTGAGCGCCGTGCTTTGACGTTTCCATTGGTTTCTCGTGTCGTGTGAATGTGGCTGGACAAGGGAGTTTCCTGTGGATTTAAATGTTCAGTGCCTGTTCGGTTCACGGTGGGTCTCTTTCCTTACATGTGTGGCTTCCCCGTACCCCAATCCTGCAAGTTGTATCCGGGGAGACCATCTGTAGCTTGCAGGAAACTTTGGAGCGGTGGAATTAATCATGGATGGTCCTTCCCACCTAATGGCCAAGAGTTTTTTGTTTTTTTTTAGGACTAAAACTGCGATCCGGGGAGAAGTTACACTAAATTATAAATGATCTTTGCCGGGTAGGAAAGAGTGGTTAATAATAAGTAGCTTTATTTCTCCTGAAGGTTGAGAACCAATGTAATATTGGTGTTTAAAAAAAGAAATAATCAGATTTTCACTGACTATTTTAAAAGTTATAATATCATTAATATAAAAAAAAAAATATTAGCAGTATTTAATCCTTTCAGACATGTAAAGAGTAAGAACAGAAGGTAAATATTCTTACAGAATCGCCGAGCTTTAAGATTCCTTCGGGCTAAAGTCCTCGGTTTTGTTTTTTGTTTTGTTTTGCAGATGCATTGTTACTGTTTTAGAGGTTATACTAATGTTATTTATTTTTTATTTTTCATTCTGGTAAGGGGCCCACGGAAGAGCTTGGTGGGGAGGGGCGGAGGGGGGCGCCTTCAGAGAATTTCACGCGTCGATCAAAAAGAGAAACAAAAAGGAAAAAGTTTTATTTTAAAATAAATTTTTTTTGTTGTAGCACACGGCTTGTTTGGTGTCAATGTCAATTCTTGTGATGGGGGAACCCCTTGTTTTAGGGGTCCCTCGAGAACGTCTTTCCCAGCAGTTTCACATCAATGAAAATTAGACCTACGGCTCTAGACTTGTCAACTGGAAGACATGTGGACTTCGACTCCCAGAATTCCTCAAGTCGGCCATGCTGGAATGAGGAACTCTGGGAATTGAAGTCCATAAGCCTTCCAGTTGACAGGTTTGGCGACCTCTGCTCTAAGGCAAGGGTTTTCTATCTCGCCATCTTAAAGGTGCATGGACTTCGACTCCCAGAATTCCTCGCTGGCTGGGGAATTCTGGGAGTTGGAGTCCACACACCTAAAAGTTCTCGAGTTGAACAACCCTGCCTAGGCTTTGCTTGTAGACTTGATGGCCACACATAAAAGTCAAGCTTTGGTGGTCTGGTGTGCACTACTTGATTGTGAGAGTGAGGCCACCTTCCTGGTGTAATAGACACATGCGCAGCGTGAAGCTTCTCGCTCGCTCCTCTTAGCCCGAACAACAGGAGCCCTTCCCCGAGATCCTCCTTTTACACCTCTACGTACACAGGAGGCCATTTTGACGACTTCTTTAGCTTCTTTATTTTTCATTTCATATATATATATATGTATACATATATATAAACCCTGCAACTCAGACACTCTTAAATTTACACACATGTCAACGAAAAAAATATATGTATATCTCCAACGAAAGCTTTCCATTCTGGCATTTCCCTGACTCGCACGTAAAGCACAGCAGCCCCTCGGTTTTTTTTGGTTAACCCTTTCAACTAGACACAAGAGTGTCTTCTAGCCAGGTCTTTGCTATATAGCAGGGGTGCCCAACCTCGGCAGCTTTAAGACCCCCCGTGGGCATCAACTCCCAGAGGTCTAGGCATCCGAGTCCACAACTCTTAGTTGGACACCCCTACTATATGGGCTCTTTCCTCCCAGCCTCAAATTTTTGAAAGGTGAAAATTGGAAACAGCCGCCAGGAGATTCCTGGAGAAAGGAAGGAAGAAGAAAAAGAAAAGTAGCGGTAAAAGGGGGAAGAAAAGGAAAGAAGGAAAGAGGAAAGGAAGGAAGAGAAAGAAGGAAGGAAGGAAAGAAAAAGGAGGGAAGGAAGGAAGGAAAGAAAAAGAAAGAAAAGGATTGAGTTGATTTCCACATCGGGATCTCGTCTAGTCCAAGCAAGAATTAAGTTCCAAGACATTCAAGACCATCAACGCATCCAGAGCAGCTAAACACATCTGCTTCTTTTGTATCCGGTCCCTGGCCAGCTGCCCATCCGTCTTCCTCAAAGCGCCTCGGCTGGACCCAAATCCAAGAGAGATGGGCGCTGCTGAGGGTCTTGGCCAAACGTTGGGCAAGGACTGCAGATTTGGGTAGGGGTTTCTTTGGGGCTGGAGGAAAGAGGGGACTAGCCGGAGATCTCTGATAAGAATATTCGACTGTACAGTTTGTACACACACACACACACACAAAAATCCCTTATTTCGGCGTTTTTCAAACTTTGCGACTTTAGGACGTGCGGGCTTCGATTCCTAAAATTCTTTCAAAGTGGCCAAGTTTGAAAAGGCACCGCCTCGTTCCTATCCTAAGAAAGAAGCATGGAAAGAACATTCCACGCATTCGCCGAACACATTCCCTAAAACGAAAGCTTCAAATGTGCTTCTTGCTTTCCCACTTGTGAGACCCACGCCTTCCCCTTCCACTGCAGCCCTTCTCCACCTTTTGACATGCTTTTTAAACGAGCGTTTTCGATTTGCATTCTTAACTGGAAACAAAGCCCCACATCCCCGTTTATCCTGTGCTTCGGGCGTTCAAAGAACAGTGCAACAGTTTTAATTCCCATCGGACTGGCTCGGCCAGTGTTGAATTGTGCCAGCTTAAATAAAACTTTTGTTCCCCTTCTTTTTTTTATAAAACCCGGAACGCAAACACGTAAACACACACATTCAACAGCACAGATCGGCCTGCCCGCCCTCCCCTTTTTAACACAAAATGCTCTGAAAATTAACAATGCATCAAACCACCTTTCCTGGCTTGTTGTCGTCTTCTTTGAAAAAAAAAAAATTGCATCCTCCTGGAAAAGAGAAGGCAAGATTGCAGAATATCCCGCACCGGGATCCATCGGTGCGTTGTCGGCCACCGCATGTCTGAATGACGGGATGGGGGTGAATGTTTTTTGGGAGGGGGGGCAGCAGGAGAAAATGTGAAGAAATTGGGATGGCGCTCTCTTCAGTTCCTCAGGTCGATGTATTTCTCTCCCTTTTGAGAGCCAAGAAGAGGAAGATCTTGAATTAGGACCCAGAAAAGCATGCCTTGTTCATTTCAAAAAAATTTTTTAAAGAAAAACTCCCCCATTCATTCAAAAGTGATTCCTTAGGTTGCTAGCGCAGGGAGCGGCCGTGTGAACGAGAGGGCAAGGGGCAAGCGTCAAGGCAGGGCAAAACAGACCCCCAAAAAGAGAGCCCATGCTGGATATTTTGGGACTCTTGCAAACCAGGCGTTCTTCCTTCGCTGGCAAGGGGAGGACGGAAGGTGCCAAGGCGGCTCTGGGTTCAAAAGAAGCAGTGGGGCTGCAAATCCAGGGAGAGATGCCGAAGCGAAGCACGTCTGCGGAGTGGGCTTAGCCTGTTTCCTGCTCTAACGTCAAACCTGCGTTTGCACCCTGCGGGGTAAAGAAATCAGACTGCCTGGGTTCCCGCAGCCCAGCCCTGAAGAAGCCCACCCCTCTCGGGCCAAAAGGGCCTGCTCGTTTTCCCTCCGGCCTGTGATCCCACCGAGGGTGGGGGCCGGCGGTGAAAGGACCCGGCTGCAGAAAGGCCAGCGCTTCGGGGCGAAGGCTGCTTGTGGCTGCAAAGGAAGAGGGTGGCTGCCTGAAGGGACGCTGGTGAGACGGTCGGGAAAACTCGGCCGCCCAATTACCGGTCCGTGGCCTGTTTGGAATTGGGCTGGACAAGTGGCTGGCCCGGAGCACACGCAGCTCAACTTACGCGAGCGGCAGGTCAGTGGGCACACGGCGTGCGCGCGCACCGGTCCACGGTTCAACGGAAGTCGCGCTGCAGGCATGTGCGTGCGTGGCCCACCACTCGCACGGCGCAGTTCGCC
>JANHFO010005462.1:10189-21823 GCA_032468095.1 Pareas carinatus
GTTTCACCTTTTAAGTTGCATTTCTGAAATAAATGAACTTTTGCACGATATTCTAATTTTTCAAGTTTCACCTGTATAACACCAGTCTTCTGTGAGACCTTTCTAACTGGGTGTCCATAAGTCGTAATACAAAAAGTTCTGGTTTCATCTGGATATTAATTTTTAAAATTTGTTGTATTTGTACTCTTGCTTTTTCACATGTTCACCATGCATAATAATGCTTCTTTTACTGATGCCCATAGAGATATTTGGGGGCCATAAAAAAACCTTATCAGCCTTATAATATTGAACACATTACTTTTCTTTTCACTGTTGTATATGTCTTCAAGTTAATCTGGTAGATTTGTGAGTTGATATGTAGAAATTAAAAAGGTAATGTTTAAAAATAGCCTTGTTCTTCATTGTATTTTTTGGAATCTTTCGTAGTTTCCCCCCCTCTTATAAGGTAATCCTACATTGATTTAGAAGTAAATCTTTAGGATTGTTCTCTCAAAGCAGATTTAATAAGTTTTGATAAAGGCGAAATCTGTGCATTTTGCTTTTCTATTGCTTTATTATATGAGTTTGGTAACTATGTAGTGCTTTAGCAACTTGTACATAATAAGGCACAGGTGCTCCTGTAACATATAAGCTAAGAGTCCCTACAATTCCCTCCACAATTGATAAAGTATTTCCTTTGTTAATAGTAAATTAGTCATTAATATTTGCAAATAGATAGGAGACTACTACATGCTGAAAGTATTTAAACTCAAAAATTATAATGTATTCCATGGGAAAAGATTACACTTTAAATATAGTCAGTACTTTTACACTAAAGAAAGTTCAACATAAGTACTTTATAAACTTTTATTAGAAAGCTTGTTCAGAAATGTGAAATATTTTTGTATAGTCAGCGGAGTATAGGTAGTGACAGTTAGCATTTCTGATGAATGAGAGTGCTCAATCAGATAACTGGCTAATATAGCTTAGTAAATGTACACATAGTGGCAATAGTCTCTTAGAATTACAGACAAGAGTTTTATAGTTCTATATCTGAAAATCCCAAAGACTGAACTATTTAATTTTTGAGATGCCTTTGCTTCTCAACTGAATTACAATTCTCCTCCATGCTTATTATGCAAGATAGCAACATAAATTGTACAACGTTCTGGTCACAGAAAGTATATAGCTACCAGACAGAAATCAAAACCTCATCCTGTCTTATATATTCCAGAAAGTGTGCAAAAGATTAACACATTTGAAATCTGGTATATGAAATTCCTCTTTCTTTGGAACTTGCAGAGCTCAATCAGCCTATGATTTGTTTAAACCTTTGCATGATTTACTATGGGAGATTATTACTTTAGCCCATTTTGGACTTTCCCCCCTCACAATTAACAAAAAAATTATGTTGTGAGAAAGGAAGTAGTGATGTTGTATTGCTGTTATTAATTGAAGAAGAAACGTAAGATGTTGAGTTAAGCAATTAGAGTTAGTATGCACCTGCAGCTCCATTTCATCATAAAATGAAGCTTAAATAGGTGTGTTTATGCATAAAATATGCAGATATGTATAGAAACAAGCACACCTGGCTCACTGCCAGACTAGTTTTGAAACTACAAAAATATCTTTGGTAAGTGCTGCTGATTGTGGTAATTGTTGTCAGCTTAGGGAGGCATAATACCAAATACTAGTTTGTTTAGAAGCTGAATTCAGATAAAAATATAAGATAATTCTAGGTGAGAGTCACTTGATTTTCCTTGTTTTTTTGACACTTTTATATTTTTGAGTTAAAGAAACGTGTAGTTAAGTACGTTTTGGGAAAATATGAGAGGTGCTCATATAAATAGTGACTGGAAGTCACTCATTACTTTACCATGTTCTCATTCTTTCTCTCTTTCCTGAGACATAGCATTTTTTAAAAAGCCCACAAATAGTATCTTTTTCTGCATCAACTCTAACATTTAATAGAGAAAATAAGGGCTACTTCAATCTGTGAATCACATATATACCCAGTTGCTTCCTGTTTCACCTGCCATCCCCAGATTCAAATCTGAATCATGTCAAATGAAAAAAAATAATTCATGACAACTTTTTTCCAATGCTGAATTCTCAAATTGTTCAGAAAAATTGCTGAACCTTCCTGAACTGCAGCTGAATATGGATGGAGTTCTTGATCCCTCAAGGGAGATATTATTGTACTAATCTTTTAGGATGCAAGAATTTAAAAAAATACTCTTTCTAGCCCAATCTTAAAGATCAAAGGCAATAAAAGATGTGCCATTCATTAATGAGGTAAGCAAGTAGCCACGCGGAGGGGACTTTTTCTGAGAGAAGGGCTTGGAATGTTCCATTACCCATATCTGACTGTAGACGAGAGTTATTACTGCTCTTTTATTACTATTACTACTACTCTTCCTCAGATAGCAAATCACTTATTCCCTAAGTATTAATATCAGTTGCATGAAAAATACAGTTACATAGCTGCCAACAATTATATGCATCACTCTAAAATGAAGCATATCGAGGTTAAACAGACTTATAAACTTATCATGGAAAGCCTTTCTTTGTGACAACATTGTTTCAACAATAAATCATAGTTTTTTCCCCCCAGACAGTCCCCAATTTAAAAGGTTATTTGTGTAGGAAAGTGCTATCACTGAGTTCAGTAGGCAGAATGGTTGCAAATGCAAAGTATAGTATTTCAACTAAAGTAACACCACAACACCCCTTGCTCTTGGGGCCTGAATCGATATATGCATTTATTGAAATAACTTTCAATAAATAGTTAAACAGATGTCTGTCACTGAATGGAAATAAGGATTGTTTGGAAGATTTAAATTGATAAAAATATTGTTGGAATTAAGGAATATTGGAGAAATTTCATTGTATTATTGAAAGAAATATGGAGATGACTAACATAACCATTTTGGGGCTAGAGTAGATATCAGTGTTTGAAAAAAAATCTAAGATGAATGGAATAAGTGTTCTTATGATTGATATAATAGAATATCCTGAACCATTTCAGACTAACAACAATTAGCAAGCTGTTTGTCTCTCATATTGCTTCTGTCTTATTGCTTAAGCCAATTTCTGAAATTCCAGGCTGTCTTGCAGCGAACTGTTACTCAGTCCAGATTAGTTATTTTGTTTATTCATTTCTTTAAAATATTAAACCACCCAACAGCCAGGTCTCTCTTGGTGGTTTACAATACACATAAAATTAAAAATTGAATAAAATGCAAAATAAAAGCACCATATAAACTAGCAGCTGCTTCACAGGACTAGGAAACAGGTTGTTCCTTTGTTCCTATATTCCTTTGTAGGTCCAAGGAAAAATTATAGCAAGGAAGAACAGACAGTTCAGTTTCATGTAACAAAGCAACGTTTCTACACTGCAACTTAAAGTTGTTGTTTCTTTAAATAAGGGAACTGAAGGGAAGCTTTGCACTATCTGCTGGAATGAGTGGGGTTGTGCAGACAGCCCAAACAATGTGAACTGAATTACTACTAGAATACAATGAAATGCTGGAGACCATCCGCTTTGATGAGCCTCAAACGGATTGGAGAACACCAGTTTTGAATGAAAGTTGGAGTGGCTTGGGGTGCATCAACAGTGGAATAGTAGTAGGAGAAGAATGATGGCATCTAATCTTGCCCTTGGGCAGCAGCCTTGGTGGTAAAAGGTGAAACAGAAAATTCAGCTCTAGAACAAAAATATAACAAAGTCAATAACAATCTTAAAAGAACATCAACAGCATATATATATATGTACATGCGCACAGATATATACCATCAAGCTTCTCTACCTGTTCAGCCAATGTTTGCTTGCTATATCACAACATTGTATGGCACTATTTCACTTCCAGAGATGAAGTAAGGAGGCTGCCTAGGTTTCTGGTTAAGGTATGTACTGAAGTTATTAAATTTTATACACTTCACTGAATGGACTACATAGCAGATTTTAACTTCCGCTGAGAATATTCCATAGTTTAATATTTTAGTGCCTCAGGTTTCTATGCTCTATTAATCCTGTGGCATAGTTTGATAAAGTTAATCACTTTTATGAAAGAATTTCAGGTGGCGCATAGCTTATCGAAGGGACTGCAGCATTTTGCTAACTGCACTATGAAAGTCATGAAATTGTCTCATTATACAGTTTTAAATACATACACTCTGCTTTACCTAGTTGATTACATTTACCCAAATTATTTAGTAGAAGAGGAGGAACACTTGATTGAGATGGGACTAATTTCAGTCTCTGCAAGCTGTTTTTTGTTAGTCGTTTTACATTTAGCAGAATTAAAAACTTTCTCATAATTGTTTCTAAAACATGCATAATTGTATCCAAAGAATAAAGTCACCGGTGTGAAAATCCTGTCATCCTATCCAATTTATTCATGAAGAACATGAAGTTTAACTAACCTCTTTGCTATAACTGAAGGTGCATTTAAAAATATAAACCAAATTAAAGCAGCAGTCTTCCTCCCAAGGGCTCATCTTCTCAGTTTGGAATCAATTCCATTTTAGTATTGATTATAAACATCACAATTGCCATATTGCTATTTTGTACATTCGGTGTTTCCCATCTCCCATAATTGCCATATTGCTATTTTGGGAGATGGGAAACACTGAAAGTACAAAATAATTATATAATATGAAAAATACTACTCTGCTACTCTGAAATCTACTTTGATCAGGAAAAGGGTAACATTCACACGCAAAAAGATCCATAATTAGAAATAACATTCCTTTCTTCTCCAGATAATTAATTCTTATTAATAAACTATTTCTCCGAGTGGCTACTTTCTCAAATGTGTTAGTAGTTCTTAATTTACTTCATGTATTCACTAATTGCATAATTATGCATGTTTTGAATCAGAACATTATGCTGTTTTTTCATAGTCTGTGGGGCCTTATTAGAGAGAAGGGGCTGGGCCCGTTTCATCTGGTGTTTTCATTATGTGGTAGATTCGGAACATGCTCCCATGAGTTTTCTTTAATATATCTTGTTTCTGATGGAAAATGCACAAGAGGTTTAGTAGTAATATATGTTCTATTTTTGTAACTTTACTCACCGTCCTCTTCACCTTCATTTTCTCCTCCTCTCTGCGTCCCACTGGAATGGTTACTAGTAGAAAACAAACAGCAACTGTCAAATGCAGACTAAAGCAGAATTTTCTAACAATCCTAGGCAGTTTGAAAGATTCCTACATGGAACCATTGTCATCCTAAGTAATTGCTCACTTAACTACAAAATCTTTTTCAATCCTTGGGTGGACAGTTTAGATACAATGCCAGAAGCAGATTCCAAAGTACTCTAAGAAGAATGCTGGAAATATTAAATGTACAGGCCTGAAGAGATTTTGTAAATGGTTGCCTTATTGTGTGTGTTTTAAACTATACGTTAGATTAGATTAGATTAGATTAGATTAGATTAGATTAGATTAGATTAGATTAGATTAGATTAGATTAGATTAGATTTCTTTATTGGTCAAGTGTGATTGGACAGACAAGTAATTTGTCTCGGGTGCATATGCTCTCCATGTACATATAAGTTACAAATGCAAAGTTATAATCATAATCATAAAATACATTCATCATGTCATAGTGTCATGAACCATTCATCATTATTCAATTAGAAAGATTTAATGTTAGAAACCTGTGTGAATGTATTTCTCTATTTCTATTTCTGTTTCTGTTTCTGTTTCTATTTCTGTTTCTATTTCTATTTCTATTTCTATTTCTATTTCTATTTCTATTTCTATTTCTATTTTCATATTTATATTTATATATCTGAGATTCTCTTCTTATATTGTGTCTTCCAGAGGGTAATTTTCAATATTGTCAACTTCAGTAAAACAAAAAGCCTCTATCGAGATGGAATGGCTCCAATGGTAAAGTCCACAAGCAGGCCTAAATGGTAAGTTAACACTCAATGAATATTGTCTTTTCAGACAAAGCTTTGGCTATGATATTTTGGAATCATTCCTTTTTTCTTTGTGAGGTTTATTAAGCTCTGGTCATCTTTTATTCTATTTATATGTGCTTCACTGTTTTCCTTCTGAAGCAGCATTTGTTCTTATGGCATGGATTGACCTTGCGAATAAGTCAGTGTTAGTATTTGACTCTAGCAAGGATGAGTGATCTCCCTGTCACATTTTCATAGCATTTCACTGGATAGTCAGCTCAATTGAATTCTAAAGGATGGATCACTGTAATGGTAACCATTTTTTGACTAAGGTTATATGAGGCAATTCAAATGATATATAAAGCTGTATGGTAGACATAAGTTCTTTTACACATTGCAAAACAAAGCAAGAGAAGTAGATTATAACATATTCTGAACTCAGTTTGTTTGTATTGAGAATGGAAACCAAATCAAAAGCTATATTACCCGGCTGTTTGGATACAGTTAGCCATTTTGTTTTGTTTTATTTTCCTATGAGACGATGTTTGTGATTTGTTGTATCAATTAATTTGCTGTTACAGCTCCAGGTATGGGAAATATTCTTCTCTTCTGTTTACTCAGCTCTTGTATGAGACAGTTTCACGCCCAATTACATATAGATAATATTAAACAAATGTGTGTCACTTTCTGACTTCTCTGTTCCTATAGCATGTCTTAATTTTCACAATTAACTTTAGAATTCACTAAATATTCCTTTACTATGCTTTTTATGTGTTTCCATATTGAAATATAATTTTATAAAAAACTTATGTGGAAAAGACTCTGAAACTAGGAAATGAAAACTCAGTCTTTTCCAGTTTATTTAAAAGTAACATTCTTACATCTTTTGTTCAGTAACATGTATTTGCAAGTTGTTCGTATGTATACCAGAATATATTTTTTAAACAATAAATAAGGCAGAAATTTTGTACCAATGATCGACACTTTTGATTTTCTTTTCTTTATATTTATCCAGTATGTATAAGTAAAAGCAGTAGAAATACACTTTTAATAAAACTAATTATTATTACATCAAATAACAGGGGATTTAAAATAATACAAGTGAAAATATAATAAAAAGTCATGAATAAGAAAAATAAGATAAAAATATAAAACCAAATGCATAAAAATAGTCTTGGCCGTTGTTCTTGGTGGAATGTAGTATATGTTATTGACACCTCGTGCATTTTTTATCTTTACATCAGAAATGTTTTTCTTCATTAAATATTAAGAAAACATTTACTTTCCATAGTAACTTTATCACTCTTTATGTATGTTTGTATACACTATATCTCATCTTTTCTCTTAAAAGCTTAGAGTAACTTATAGGTGTTTATCCTGCCTAGCAATATCCTGTTTAGATATCATAGATAATTTGATTTATTTAGCTTCTGCAGGTGAATCCAAAAATAGATTTTTCATTCAGGACATTGATATACATCTCTGCAGAAGAAATAATTTTGTAATAGGAATCAAGCTGTCATTGTTAATGAGTAGTTTCTTTCATTTACTGCATAGAAAAATTTACAGATGAACAGGGTTTTTGTCATTAAAATTATTGTATCTACACATTGACTTCTTCATGAAAACATTTCCAAACCATTATTAGTTCTTATCTTGTGACTATTCTGTATTATTGACATATTATTTAAATACACTTTTACTTATAAAATGAATTCAGGCAAAATACTCTGCTTTTCTAAAATGAAAGATAGCTATAATGATACGTACACACTATAAATTGATAGTTAAACGCATTGGGATCAGAGCGCTGGCTTTCCCCTAATATTAAGTATCTTTACCTAACACTTCTAGTATTGGTCCCTTAGTTGAACCCAGTTAAGTGCTGGGAGAGGTGGTTTTAACTTCTCTACCTCTTAGTTAGGTTCAGATCAGTGATCACCACAAAAGCAACAAGAGCATAAAAGAAGTACCGAGAGTTTCTTTACATGCCAGTAATTAATTTTATTCAAAATTCAGTTACATTTGTTGCACATGTGTTGATTAACTTTGGAAAGATTTCAAACATATTGCATTACAGAATATTAAAACAGGGCAATCTTGAGTTTGTTTCTCATCCCTTCTTCTTTTTCAGAGCTAGGCTGATCTTCATGCAGGCAAATTTGCATTCCAATAAGTACAGTAAAATATACAAAAAAATCACAATAAGTAAATTATACCTGATATCAGTGACTCCAGTTTTAATTCTGAAAGGCTGCCCTGAACAGCTTTACAGTTTCTGGAAAGTCATAAGATTGGAAGCCATTCTAATCTTGAACAGTAAGATATTTCAACATAGGGAAGCCTTATTCAGAATATCACCATTGGGTCTCCTTGTGTTGCAACTCCTGAGAGGTGAGGATCTTAAGCAGGCATTTTTGGCAGAATTTATCTGGAAAAGTCAGTCTTTTAAGTACTGTGTCCTTAAGCCATTGGGTATCCAAGCAATCACTATCTTGAATTGTCCCCGGAAATGTATTGGTAACCAATCCATTCCTAGTGTAATAAGTGTGACATGGCACTATTGATACTGATCACTAAGCATGTATTCATGGATGCCAGTCTTTTCCACCCCCAGATTTCCACTTCTCTCTTGATGTAAATAACTTGCTTATTTTAGGAAGAAGATTTTTTTAGTAGTGAATTGATTATATGCTAGACTTGAACTTTGGAAAAGGTTTGGGCTACATTTGTAATTGCAACTTGAATTCTGAATTATGGAAGCCATCATCCTAAGCATTAGTATTTTTTGTCCAACACAAGCCACAGTACACTACTGATATGCTTGTGCAAATCTGCATGTTCATCACTATGATCCTACAAGGTTTTGCAAATTTTAAAAAGTGTAATAAGACTTGTTCAGTGGGAAATGTGTTTTCTAAAGTCAGCAAATATTATCCCTAGGTATAGAATTACTATAACGGTTTATATTCAGCAAGAGTTTATCTCATTGGAGACATTAACCTTTAAGTTGTGCTTGTCTTTCAAAATCAACATCTGACTACTCATCATTTAAGTTATCTCAACAGAGGTCATATGGAAAACTCTAATTAGCACCTATAGAATAGTAGCTTTTCCTTATGGAATAATAATTGAAATAGACAAATATCTTAGGAGTAGTAGTAGACATTTTACTTTTTGAAATACAAATAAGGAGGAGGGAACTATAGATAGCTTCCTGTGGTGATGACTTGCTTCAGAAATGGGTATTCCTTTCTGTGCATTATTGTGTAATTCACTATTGTTATCAGGACAAACATCAGTGACCGCAATATTATGAGCTCATAGGATCCAAGCTAGGTTAAAGTTTGTTCCAGGGCAGTTCTGTTTGGATCCCAAAATAGGTCCAGAATCTAAAACAATAGAATCGTGTAATAGAAGCTCTGCGGTTCAGTAAACATTGTTTGGTTATACTTAAGTCAATTGTCCTATTATCATTGCTTAAATGTTGTGATAGCAGGGTATTTGTTGGGCCAGCAACCTCAAACTGTCAAGCCTTTCAGTGTAGACCGAGGTTAAAGTTATGCTTTCTGTTACTTTAGAAGCAGATTATTAAAATTCTACTGAATTTATGACTGTTCATTGCTTAACCATCAGCAAAGATGATCAGGGCTGGCAGTAGAAGTAAAATTATGTGAACTTTACTTATTTTCCTAATTTTACACTAGTCCCCTTCCCAAAGGAGATTCTAGCCATTGTTTGCCTCAATATAAAAGGGTGTTATCGTAATTTCTCTTTTGCCAAATCCAAATGAGATCTTTAAACTCCAAGTAGCTAGTTGGATTTCATTCTAGAAAGAGAGAAATCTTAGAAGTGTCATTATTCCATTAATGTAAGGAGGGAATGAGAGATGCATTCTTATCCAGGGTCCCCAGCTCCAATTCCTAAATACTTTAATCTTTTAGGAGTTGAGGCTCTAGATAAAAAATTTGCATTGCGTCATATGCATGTGTCTCTGTGTACATATGTTTGTGTATCTGTAATTATATTTTTATTTTATATTAGCAGGGTAGCTGTGGTAACATTGTCACTTGCATTTCTTGTTTTTATTTCACTTGGTAGAATACCTGTTAAAGAACATTTTCTCCTTCTAGGTCTGCTTTGATATCTCTTACATATTTTGCAATATTCTTGTAGTATTTTTCTCCTATAGTATCTTGGATGGTAGAGAGTTTCCTGTGGAGTAACTTAGATGCTAATTTTTATAGATCTCACTAAACTTGTTTTTTCTTCACATCGGGTGGGTTATTGTTTGCATTTTATTTGATAGATTTATAGAAAAGCAATATGGATATAAAGACTGGTATTTCTTCATGTTTTATTGATCAGGAGAGGGAAAAGCTGTTTTGATAGCATTTGAATTTAGATTAGCTGTTAACTGCTAGTTTCAAAGTTTCCTCTTTCTTTTATACATTTGCAAGTTGTTAGCATGTGTCTTCTGCCTTTGCACTCTGAAGAAAATATTATTTGAGACCAGTAGAAATTAATGGTCATTATATATATATATATTTATTTATTTATTACATTTCTATACCACCCTTCTCCCCAAAGGGACCCAGAGCCAATAAAAAACACATACAACAATTTAAAACACACAATGAAAAATAAATTTATCAATGGCTGAAAAATTTAAAAGAGCTGAAATATAAGACCAATTTAAAACCAATTTAAAAAGCCAGAAATATGCATGACATCCCCTCCTCCACAAAACCCCTTATTGACTCAGAGTTGGGAGGGGGAAAACAATTTTTCTCCTATATATTGCCTGATGCTTTGTAACCCTCAATATCACTATGGAAGTACAGATGAGAAAGGGAAAATGGAAGAACCAATTAGCTATGTAACATAGGTTTGGTTACTTGGAGAGCTGCCTATTTCCTAATGTAACTGGCAGGGTTGGTGTGCTCCATGTTCCCTCAATTAATCAAAGTCACCCATTGGGACCTGAAAGTGCACCTTCTCTTTAGCAATGACTGCCTTCTGGAATGAGGTTCTCCCTGAGCTCTGAATGGGTCAATTCCTCTATTGTTCAGAAGTACTCTGAAGATCTGGCTCTTTGATGAGGAAGAATGAGACTCCATGCTTCATTTTCAACCAGAGATACATGAACGCAGCTGTTCTCAGCTCTGGAACATGTAAGGAATCTGATGTTCACTGAAGTGAAGATGAATGTCATCTCCCACGTTTTGGGACAGAGTGGTGGTTGAGCTCCATATCATTTAAAAAAAATTTTTTTAAATGTAAGCCATCAGAGTCATCTGGAGTTGGACAACTTCTAAATTGTGATTAAATTGATAAACACCAAAAATTTGTATGCTTATTAATGTATTAGTATTTACCATCTGGATAGGATGAAAAAGGGATGAAGGATTGGTGTTTTTGCTCTGCTGAAGTAGTAAAATATCAAGGACAAGTAGGTAGGTCAGGAAATTAGTAAAAGGCAACTTTATAATGTGAGTTAGAGAGAGATTTAAAAGCTCTTTATGCATTTATAGTTGGTATTAAATTAAAATTACATTAAATTCTGGTTTTGAATTATCAAATTACAATTATAATACAGTCTTTCATATTGTAAAACTTAGATATGTGAATAATTAACGTTTAGTAATATTAGGAACTAGCTGACCTGGCCACGCGTTGCCGTGGCTCAGTTTGTGGCTTTTGGAAGTGCCTGGACCGGAGATGGAATCTCTGTACAAATCAAG
>JANHFO010005463.1:32445-54027 GCA_032468095.1 Pareas carinatus
TCAGGCGGCCCGACGCGATCCCGAAACCGGCGAGCCGTAAAAGCCCGTCTTCTCGCCGCTGCGGAGCCAACCGGAAGTCCATTAATAGATTATTTGAAGCATAAAAATGGTTCGGCAAGAGAGTATACATACTTTTCAGAGAGGCACAAATCTTTCTCAAGGATAGATATGATATGGTTATATAAAAATCTTGCAAATCTGATTTTAAAAGTTGATATTTTACCAAAATCCTTCTCTGATCATAATCCAGTTCAGTTGGTACTTAAATGGCAATTAAATGAGGCTATTTTACAAAAAGAGTCAATTGTACAAGACTGTACAAAGAAATTAAATGAATATTTTGATAATAATTTAGGAAAAGAGACAGATTTAACTATGGTGTGGGATGCTAGTAAGGCAGTTATGAGAGGATATTTAATACAATATAATAATATGGAGGGAAAAAAGTCTTGGGAAAAATGCAAAGAATAAAGGCAGAAAGAATTTGAGCATCAAAAAACACCCACAGATTCTAAAATTATATATCAAATAAATTTGTTACAGCAGCAATTATCTATCTTAATTGTACAAGAAATAAAAATGAAATTAGATTTTGTGAAGCAAAGACATTTTGAATTTGCAAATAAACCAGGAAGATGGTGTCAGAAGAAATTTTGCACCAAAACAGAAGACACACACCATAAAACATTTCACTTCATAATCAGAGGCTTTATTATAATTTGAGCATAATGTAACACACAAAAAGTAACAGAAAGTATTCACATTAGAAATCCACTGCAATGAGTACCAAATCAAATAAACTATCTCACGAATAGCTTGTCACCAAAATGGCCCCTATTGGATGTCTGTACCTATCTTTTATACTCCCCAAATCACCTATTCGTTATCACTCAGCACAATCTAAAATAGCTCACTTCCTCATGTTATTTTCCATCTTGTGTTTATAGAGATTTCCCTGTTTCTTGTTACTCAGAACATCGGTGTCATAAGCTTCTTAATATCTGCAGTATTTGTAACAATATATCTTGCTTTCTACTTCTACTTTCCCAGCCTCTTGCGGCACTTCCACCTTATTCTACTGACAATTCCATTTTATACTAACAGCGAATTCTAGATTCATATAGGTTCATAACATATTGATTATGATTATAAGATGGAGCATATAAATTAGTTTTCCTTTTACAGTCCCTCCTGTTTGCTCTTGTGGACAACACACTTAGTTTTTTATTCTAACAGAAAACACCTGATTTTTTTTATTACCATGTTCAGGTAGTAGCAGGATATTTAATTCATGGCCAATGAGAACAGGCTTCTTGAGCATTGCAATGGCCAAAGCATATATCACCTCTTACCCATCCTTTCCCTATTATTATGAATTGTTTTAATTGGTCAATGTTACATAAGGTATGTCTTCATCACATAATTCAGAATAGGCAGGTAGTTTGACAAGCGGAATGGGTCCCCACAAAGTGGTATATTCACACTCATATTCAATTTGGATGGGAGTTTTCATAGTGGAATATTCAACCTCAAGACTGGTCTTTTTCAAGGAGACACTAGATGATTTCTGAGATGGCAACACAGCACTGTCCAATGACTGTAAACCTATGACACTGAAGTTTATACTATCACGTTCTTCTATGGGAAAATGATAGTCTGAACCATCATGATGGGTGTAAGTGTGTTCTTTGAATTTGTAGTATGATATAATTGTTTCAATGCTGAAACCAGACAAATAAGAAGGAGAACACAGACCACTATGACCATCATTTCTAATATAGGTTTTCCTTCTATTCCTCCAAAGAAGGACATCAATGAACTCAAAAAATCCCCATATGGGGTAAGTGCATCATCCTTATAGGAAGCCCACTGCTTGGCGAATTTGGTCTATATCACAAAACAAGTTCTTTGTTCCATCTGGAATATACACACAGCACAATCTTCCAATAACTTTACAAACTCCCCCTTCCTTTATCAGAATGTAATCTAAAGCTATTCTGTTCTACATTACAGTAGTCTGTATGGCAGCCAATTCATCTCAAATTACACTTAGACTATCTGGGGTGGCATTAGCTAGTTGTTCATAAGGCTATTTAAAAATTTTACACTGATCCCATAGCATGTGAACTCCAATTCCTGGGATAACTGCTCCAAAAATTTTGGCCCATCCATTCATCAATATTGCCTGCTTAATAATCCTGTGTCCATCATCCAAGTTGGTCACCCTCACTGTAGGCATTAGGCAAAGAGTTGTTACTCCCAAATAGCATATTCCTGTCCAATCAGCGGGCAATATGAGAAGTTTTATTTCCACAAATAAAATGGATCCCTGGTGGAGCAACCATGCCACTAAGCCATGTGGAATGCATCAAAAATCATAGATCAAAATCAAAATACTAGGGAACTTAGTACAATTGGTAGGTACTATATGGAGTTGATCAGTTAACCTCTTGATCGGCACCAAAAGGAGACACTGATCAAATGTGCATCCTTTAAAGGGTTTAGTGAGACAACAAACTTTTAACTGAAGTACCCAGGTAACTGCTACTTTTATGAGCATAACTGGGGGATTTTCTGACACCAGAATGGACCATAGACATAACAAGGGTAAACACTCTCTATTTCTTCTGCTGTTGCAAACAGATAGTCATCTCCAGCATCAGCCGAGGGCTCATGTCTACATTTATATGGGGGGACAGTGTAATCTTTCCATGTATATTTTATCCATCTTTGTTGAATTTGAATGATATTCTCACAATTCTCACTATTGCCTATCATAAGAGGTGGTTGGATGCTAGAATCCTTGATCCTACTTTCAATGCATAATTTTCTTGATTTATATTAATGCAATTAATGGTATTGGAGTATTCCCTTTTTTCCCTTTGGAGACAGTTTACTACCTGTCCATTGTGACAAGTATTCCTTACTGTCTACTTTGACAGCAAATAAAGGAACATGGAGAGGGCTGCCACCCCCATTTTCAGAAAAAGCATTACATAACCAACATTTACTCAAATTCTTCTATTATGAACTGTCTGATAGCTTTCTATGATACCAAGGAATATATTGCCAGATAATTCAGATGTAGTGGTAATAGAACCTATCATATGGCGGCGACATAACAGACCTCGTGATGGGACCATAATAGGGATTGCAGGAGATATATCTATATCTTCAAGGGTTTCTTCCAGAGGACAGTATTGTTGGTTTACATATGACACAATGGTGTTATAGAGATTGACAGCAGTTCCTATTAGCAACAATCCAGAGCAGAGCCATAGGAAAAAGAAATATTAGCGAAAGCCTGATGAAAAGCCTGAGCAAAGATAGAGGGGGATTCACAATAGCTTTTGGAAGCCACGTCCAGGTTAATTGCAGACCACCATATTGGAAAGCAATTAAAAATGATATTCAGGGTGTATAGGGACTGAGAAGAAGGCAAGTATAAGATCAACAATATAATAAAAATCAGATGGAATGGAAGACAAGATTGTACAAAGGCTAGGAACAGTAGTATAGGAGGGTATGACAATGCAGTTTATCCTGCGCAAATCCTATATGAAGCACCATCTAGTGCAGTGGTTGCCAACATTTTTGATCTCGGGGACCACCAAATTCACAATCTGAAATCCCGAGGCCCACCAATATGAATTTTTTTTAAAAAGGTACATACAGTTGTAAAATAATGATCGGAGAACTTCCATTTTATGAATATAAAATGCACCTACTTAATATATAAAAAACTAAAAAGCTTATTTAATTATAGCAAAAATTATAACAGAGATCGAGAGAATCAGAGAGAAAGAAAAAGAGAGAATGAGGGAGAATGAGAGAAAGAGATAGAGAATGAGAGACAGAGTGAGAGAAAGAGAGAGAAAGAATGAGAGACAAAGACAGACAGAATGACAGAGAGAAAGAGAGAAAGAGACAGAGAGAGCCAGACAGACAAACACAGACATACCGCTCTGGCGCTCCACTCCTTCCTCCTCACGTGCTCATCGGCTCAGCTGAGCTCTGGGCACCCCTGCTGCGCAGGTCGATCTGCAGGCCTCCAGGCACCTGTGGACTGAATTACAGGCCTCCAGGGGCCGCGCGAGTCAATTTCCAGGCACCTGCAGGGCACCTGGAGGCCTATAATTCAGCCTGCAGGTGCTCAGAGATAGATCCACGGGACACCTGGAAGCCTGGAGATCGGCCTGCGAGCCAAATTATAGGCTAACTGGCACCTTGTGGGCCAATTTCCAGGCCTCCAGGCACCCCACGGATCGATTTCTGGGCACCCACGGGCCAAATTATAGACTTCCGGGCACCCCGTGGGTCAATCTCCAGGCATCCATGGGTTGCCCAGAAGCCTATAATTTGGCTCATGGGCCAATTTCCAGGCATCCAGGCACCTTGCCGATTGATCTCCTCCCCAAGTCAGCCAACCATCCACACTGGAGACTTTCATCCTGTGGATCTGTCCGAGGACACCACTCAAGCAAAATGGCAGATTGGAACGGAAGGAGATTGGTAGCAGTCCGATATGGCCAAGATCAGAAATCTCGAGCAATTCGACGTGGCACATCTATAGCGGTGGCAGTCATACATATCTCGAGAGGAAAACTGCCTCTCCAGATTCACCAACGAGATTTGTGATAAGTGTCTAAAAGCTGCAACGCTATTGCGTGTATGTTGTCAAGTCATGTTTGATATAGTGGAGAACTTATTCACACCAGTAACTTTGCAGACTTGAAGAGAATGCTTCAAGAGCATTTTACTCCATTGTTTTCTATAATCACTTGGAGGCATGTTTTTGAACAGTGAGAACAACTGCTGGGGAAGACCGTGGTTGTTTATCGCTGGCCTGCAGCAGGCATCGAGACTCTGTGAGTTTCCAGATCTTGAGGAATGACTGCAAGATTGTGGACTCAGAAACCGAACTTTGCAACAGAAACCTTTTGCCAAAGTAAACCTCACATTTCAAGAGGTATTAGCTGAGGTTTTGGTGGGTAAAACCACTGGAGGAGCCATTAAAGCTTTGCGGCCTTCCAAAGGCATGCCCAGACTGGGGGCTATCCACTGAGAGGATGCCTAGCGAGCAACTGACCACGATTGAGGTTGATCAACTGCAAGACAAATTCAAGGAAGAAGTCAGTTCTGAAGGTCCAGAACTGGTCAAGCTGTCTTGGTTGTGGATGTAACCACTCTCAAATTGAATGCAGATTTCACCAGGCAATATGCAGAGTGTATGGCAAGCAAGGTCACATCACCTCCATCTGTTGGAGTTGCCCATAGTCACCAATTCATCATGAGGCTAGAACAGGTATAGGGGCTCCTGAACAACAGAGGATAGGATATGATTCCACTCAGAGGGGAATCCTTAGAACAGGGGCTCATAGACCTTTAAAAGAGAAGCTGAGGATCAAAGCCAAGCTTCAAGGGGTTCCCTGCTCAATGGAGCTATACACGGTGTCCACCCTATCCATAGTGTCCCTCAGCACATTTCAGCACATATGTAACCAAAGTGGCAAGCGTCTTAGGCTGAGACCTTCTGACCTCAAACTCAATGACTTCCAAAATAGTTCTGTCCCGATCAAAAGTGAAGCTATGCTTCACATAAAATTTAAGGGATTTGAAGGTCTTCTAGATATTGTTGTGACTGATGGAAACCGAGTTAGCCTTATTGGGCTAGATTGGTTTGAAACATTGGGTATTCATGTCATGGGTATCCATAGAGTGTATGTATCTAACCCTAACACCCACCCATTGCAGCGCCAGCATGTGGAGCAACCCGGTTGACTTTCCCCCTCCCCCTCCCCAAGCCAGAGCCGCCAGCATTTGTATCTGGTTTTAGGGGAAAGAAACAGTTTCTGAGCAACAGAAGGGTGTAGATGTTCAGAAGGGTGTAGATATTTCAGGAAACATTTTAAGAGATAGAGTCAACATTGGAAGTGGATACAAGGGGCTGCTTGACAAGAAGCAAAAATACTACAAATAGTTCATCATACCAATGATGGTTGAAAAAGATCATAGTTTATAGATGTATCTGAGCCAAGAAGGGAAAGTTAGTACACTTGACTCTGAAGCAGAACATAAATATAAGTTAAAAAACACCTGATGAAATAAATTAAATCATTGAGATATGACTGAGTCAGGAGGGTCAAATTCCTTCATAATTCCAGGCAGTTATTTAAAATCATAGTTAATGAGATTCAACTGGACCAATGAATATTTCATAAGTGTTCAGCTGAGTCTAGAAAGAAGTCAGCCTATTTGGGGATTGTAAAAATGAAGAAGGCTTTCTCCAGTACAAACTCTGGCCCAAAAATTATAAGATGATAATATTTTTTTAAGATGAATTTGAGTAGCATATGGCAAAATATCTTAAGAGAATCCATCTGTACTTTTAAAAATATATACAAAGTTTAAAACCAGGTAGAGAATCATTGAGCCTCTGGATGACAAAAGAATAAAAATGATGCTCAAGAAGATAAAGACAGTGCAAAAAATGGAACAAATGCTTTGCTTCTACTTTTCTTACAGAAGTTATAGAACAGATACCTAAACTGCCATTGACTATCTCAAGGACAGAAACAGCAGTAAAGAAACCTGAAGTGGCGATAGAAATTATTTTAGGATTTTGAAAGTGTGCCTGTAACACACATCACTAAGGTGCTGATGGCATCCACTTGAGAATTCCTAGAAAACTCTGAAATGAAATTGGTGACTTTCTTTCAACTGGGCTCAGTATCAGAGCACTGGAAAGCAGCCAAAATATCACCAAGTTTTTTTAAAAAGAAAATATTTAGGGAAATTCAG
The DNA here is from genome assembly GCA_032468095.1 of Pareas carinatus. Lineage (NCBI taxonomy): Eukaryota > Metazoa > Chordata > Lepidosauria > Squamata > Pareidae > Pareas > Pareas carinatus. The sequence continues at coordinate 39,247 of JANHFO010005463.1, forward strand.
GAAATCATAAGTCTGATTGCCTTAATATCTGTTCTGAGCAAATTGATGGAATGACAATTGGTAAAAAAGAAAAGAAAATCCTCTGAGGTACATAAACCAGTCTTACTGTAGGAAAAACAGCATGGACTGACCACAAGGTATATTCTGACATACCAATCACTTAGAATTTCTTTTTGCGAGTACCAAGAGACACATTGATGGAAGTGACCCTGTTGAGACTGTCTATTTGGACTTTCAGAAAGCTCTTAAGCAAACTTAGAAGTCACAGAATAAGAGAGTACATCCCTTTTATGGATTGCTGATTGGAAAGAAAAAGCAAATTGTAAAAATAAAGTGTTCCCAATGGAGTGATGTAAGAGGAACTGTGCTGAGATCTGTCCTTTTAAATTTGTTGCAAATGCTTGACTTATTGGGTAAAAAGTAAGCTGGTCAAATTGGTAAGTGATATCATAGATTATTGTGAAAAACTTACGATCAGGATATCATAAGAATATCAAGAGGGCACAGCGGTTAGAATGCAGACTAATCCTGCCGACTGCCAGCAGTTCAATTCTCATGGGCTTAAGATTGACTCAGCCTTCCATTCTTCTGAGGCTGGTAAGTGAGGAGCCAGATTTTTGAAGGCAATATGCTAACTATGTAAACCAGTTAGAGAGAGGTGTAAAGCACCATGAAACAGTATATAAATCTAAGTGCTATTGCTATATCATTAAAGTGGATGAAAAGCCAATTTTGGACAGATGGTATTCAATTTAAAAAGTGTAAAGTAAGGCACACTGAGCAGAAAACCTGTAACTTCATATGTATCCAGACAGGATCTGAGAGATCCAGGATAAGTTTTTAGTTTATAAGTCAATAAAAATGTTGATTTAGTATGTGATGTGTAAGAATGTATGGAATGCTTAGTGAATTACAATACTGAACAAGAAATAGGGAAAAAATGAATGATGTATCTTGGATTGTTCCATATACTTATGGATAAATATACAGAATGTTATGGTGATTTAGAGGTATATTGCTTGGAGATGTGAATGCAGATGTATTTATGTATAAAGATGATGCCTCTTTGTTGGCTGAGAATACAAACATTTTGTAGCAAAATTTGGATAGATTGTATAGTGCAACCAAGAGTATGGTTTTTAAAATAAATACATTGAAGATAAAGATTAGGGTTATTATTATATTAACATTATATATTTGACATAATGGAGTGAATAATGAAGTGAATGGCTGTAAATTATAGATTAAAATTAGATCAAGTAATATTTTAAGAAGTGCAATTTTTAATGGAAGGTAGTGGATAATATGTAAGGAATAAATATTTTTCAAAAGAAGCAAAATTGGCTTTATGTAAAAACCACATTGTCAAGATATATAAGAACTGGATATGTTAAGAGAAAGCATAGAGATAAATACATGTGGTAAAAAAGAAGAGATGGAGTCAGAAATGAAATTATGCGTAATGAATGTGGATCAAATACTTATGAATAATTATTAAAGAAGTCTTTTTAGGTGATTTGATCAGATAGAATGAATGAAAACATTGGAAAACAAATATATAAATGAAGAGCATATGGGTTGAGTAAAAGTAAGATGCCGAGTCATGACTCGAAATGGTTGATTTGATCCTCAAAAAGATAAAGATTCAAAGTTTAAACAAACAATGTCTGAATTGGTGTCTGGACATAAAAAGCAAGAATAAAAAGATATAGAAGTTTCTCCCTCATGTTACATGTGAAGAGGAATTGATTTACACAGGTAAAATGGCACAACCCAAGGCATATAGAGCAAAATTTGCAGCTCCACATCTTTTCTGTAAAAAATGGAGAGCTGCATAAAGATTTCTACTAACTTCTTAGCTGGAGCTGTTGTCATAAAAAGAGATTTGACGCTTCTTTACAGCAATATTCATGCTAAATATTCTGTGCATGAATGTTAGCCTTTATAAAAGCAAGGAGGAAAATGTTGAAAATGTAGAAAGAATTGAATCATCACTGTTTCTGCAGAAACTTTGCAGTAGCAACAGGGAAAGGCATTAATTACTATCTGTTATCAGCCCCCTCTATGCTGTGTCCTCTTTCATACTGTGCTCCACATTGTTTTACAATGTTGTCCTCTACAGCTATTGTTTTACAAGAAGGGACTTTGCAGAAGATACCGGAATAAAATTTATGAATTGAGTTGTCACAGGAGTTATGTAGCTGTCACTGTAACAAATTACTACTTTGTTTTTTTCATTGTGTTCTTTCATTACCAGTGGCTACTCCTTGTGATATTAAGATTACCACTAGTAAATTTAGCAGCACTATGGATGACAAGGCTAGTATAAACTTTAGAACTGAAATGGTATAAATTATATTCAAAATCTCTTAATTCTGTTGCTAACATCTTAAGACAAGGTATTTCTAAACGGTATTTTTTTTACTGTGTAAATTATGGGTGGAGAAAAAAAGGCATATTTAGGAAGTTATGGCTGAAGACCCTTCCAGGACTCATTATCTTAATCTGGTTAATGAAAGCCCATTGCTAACATAACTTCATGAAGGAAACCATAATTCTTCAGTATTTGTTGAAGAGAATTGGTTCAACTGAATTCAACCTTATTTTTTGTGAGGACAGTGTTGTAGAGGAGAGAAAGGAGGAAATCTAATAATTGAATATACTTAACCATAGCCCTATCATGACTTTGAAAAGACCAGCTAATTGGAAATACAACAGACAGTGTGGAAGATGTTTATATTAAAAAATGGCTGTTTTGATTCTAAGTGTGCAAATGTATCATATGGGTCTCTATGTAAGAAACTAACTACTTTTTGCTAATGTTGCACCCCTGGAATGATAAATAAACTAAAGATTTTTGGACTTCCGGTGGAGGGCGCGGCACTGAAACAGGAGGTGTGGGGGATCTCCCAAGCTGACCTGTTTTGACAGCTAATAGATTGTGTCAGTTCCAGTCCAGGAGCTGAACCCTAAGTTGCCCCAGAGAGGCAACAAAGAGGAGGAGAAGTTCTGTGGTCAAAAGGAAAGAACCCTTCAAAGATCTATGAAACTGGGCTACAAAATCGCAGCATGTAGCCACAGACGAGCTGAGAAGGGAAAAATCAAGCGGTTTGAAATTCAAACTGCAAAAAAAGCACAAATCTGCATACAGATACCTGGGTGAGTTTTAAAGAATTTTACTACAGAAAAGGCTACATGATTAATAAGATTTAGAAAAGAATGACTACCCGGAAAGAGGGGAAACACAGAAGGGTCTATGGACTTTACTAAATATTTGGAATTGGAATTTAACTCTAGAAGAAAGAAACATTTAGACCAATATCAAAATTAAAAAAGGTTTTATTCCCATTTTCTACATTGAAAAAGTTTTTACCTGTTTTGGATTTTTAAGAACTATGTAGGATTGAAAATAAGTGAATTAGCATTTGGATTTGAAAAATACATGCGATACTGAAAAAGAGCAGCTGTGAGCTATTTTTGGAAGTGAAACTGAACATTGGGACTTACAGAGAAACAAAAGTTTGAAACGTTGTTGCAACTGAGTAAACTAAGAATGATAAGCCAAAAGGAAAAAGGCACTCAGGCGTTATCAATGATGTTTTTACAGGCTGTGGACAAAATGTTTCATCATTATGCCTGGGAAATTGATTTTGAATTTAAAAAGGCTTATTAGGAAATGAATACTAAATTTAAAAAGATAAACCAAAAATTGGACAGACAAAAAGACCCTCTTTGCACAAAATATAAAAGAAGAACGAGCTATTAAAGAAAAAGTGGATATAAAATTGGATGAAACAAGGGGGCTGAAACAATATTCTGAAGAATGGATGGAGTTTGAAGTGGAAAGATTGGAATATTACACAGATCTTCAAAAAGCTGCCAAGAAAAGACAGGAGGAAATTTTTAAAAGTGTCAGCCATACTGATCAAATTAAAGAATAATACTGGATAAATGAACATGAAAATATACTCGAGGAGATGCAATGACTTAACAGAAGTACTTTTAGGATATTGGAGAAAGACAAGAGGGGAAGGGATCAGAATATGGAAAGATGTAGAATTAAGACTGGAAGAGAAAGAAGCTCAGATATGGATGTCGATATGGAGAATATGGAAGATATGGAGAAAATTTGGACAGGTAAAATATCGTAAATGAGAATTAATTTCTGGAAACCTTACTGGTAGCTCAAGAAATAAATTCAAATTTTGGATATTTATAGCAAATTAAGAAATGTGATATTATTAAAAATTATATATTAAAGTTGTTAAGAGGGATGTTAGGGAGGGTGCTATGAAATATTATTATTTAATTGGTTGAGGATGTTGAAAATTGAATTTTTAAGGAAAATAGAGTTGATATAAATGTAAAAATATAGGATTTTGTTTTTGATTAAGGAATATTAAAAATAGATAAATCTTGTCATTGCTTAGCGACTTATATAAGGTAATTATAAAAATGGTAACAAGCCAGAAGGTTCAAAATATTTAAATTGGTTTTAAAAAAGTTAATTGATGAAGTGCTAAATTGCCCTATTCTGTGATAAAAATGGTAATAATATGATGAGTTAGTGATTCCTATAAGATTATGAATAAAGTGTGAAAGTATGACTGCAGTAAGTTTTGGAAGACATGGGTAAAACCCTGAATAGTTTAATAGATAAAAGTATTTTAAATGTAGTTTCTTATATGTTAATTTTAGAGCCTTATGGGTAAATCATGATTGGAGTTTAAGGACGATCAACATAATGAGTTGGTCTTTTTTTTCTTAGAACATGTTATAAAATATGAGATTAATTAATAGAATGAATTTGCAGAGATGGTAAACGAGACTGTAGGAGTAGGTATGAAATAATGAAAAATGTTTGAAATGTATACCCAGTTGTTCAAGGTCGAACAAAAGATGTAACCATTGTTTTTTGTTTTTCTTTTTGTTTTGAAAATAAATATTAATATTGGAAACTAAAGATTTTTGAGTCTTTTGCAAAGTGTAAGTAAAAGTGTAAGTTTGTAAATGGGCAAATAGTTAAATATATTTTACTTGCTCTGTTACAAGTCCCATTCACAGTCAATATCATACTTCAGGTATTAGAATTTGTATGAAAATTAAATTGTGATTGTGCCAAGATACAGCACTGCCTGATACTTCTCCAAGTCAGAATTAGTTTTGAAAAATAACAATATGAATGGAAATTGCCAGCCCTATCTAAATGGTAAAGATTAGAACAAGTAGATGAATTTATGTATCTTGTGGGAATGCTTACTAAAAACAGCAAGAGGGATGCAGAAATTTTAAAATGGGCAAATGCTGGTTGACAGTATGAGAGCAATTGGGAGAAAACTATCTTTATAAAAAGAAACAAGAATGGCTGTATATAAGAGTGCACTTATACCCATTTTATTATATAGACGTTAAATGGGTATATAGGGAGTAATGTGGTGACTCAGTGGTTAAGATACTGGGCTTATTGGCTGGAAAGCTGGCAGCTCAGGTTCAAGACCCAAGCATCACACAATGAGGTGGTCTCCTGTACTTGTCCCAGGTCCTGTCTAACTAGCAGTTCGAAAGCATATAAGTGCAAGTAGATAAATAGGTAGCACTTTGGTAGGAAGGCAAAAGTGCTCCATGACATCACGTGACCAGCACATATCAGCAGATAATATAATATATATATATATATTAGTTCAGAGAAATGAGATAATATTTGGAAGTGGCTCAGAGAGATGCTTCTCTGATTGACTCAAAGAGGAGGTACAGCAAAATCAGTCTTGAAATTTTTTGTTAGTATAGTTTGTCACAATAAAAATAGTTTTACCTTGCTGCAGAGTTGATTTCTGGGTCTGGTCTACCTTGCACGATTTATTTATTTATTTTATTAATCCAATTTATATGCCGCCCTTCTCCCCAAAGGAACTCAGGGCAGTGTACAGCCTATAAAACAGAAATATACAAATTTCAAGTTTAAAACAATTTAAACAGAAATATTTAAGATGGCTGAATTTTTTTTAAATAATCCAATATTAAAATCAATTTAAAACCAAATTTAAAACTAACATCAGATAAAATTCACGGGGGGAAGGTGTAAACTAGGCCAAACCAGCCTGATTAAAGAGATATGTTTTTACTGCATGGTGGAAAGCACGGAGGTCGGGAATACTTCGAATCTCGGGGGGAGGTCATTCCAGAGGGTGGGTTCTGCCACAGAGAAGGCTCTCCCCCGGGGGTTGCCAGTCGACATTGTCTACCTGACAGCACCCTGAGGAGGCCCTCTCTGGGGGAGTGAACCGGTCAGTGGGAGCTGGTAGAACGCAGTCCTGTAAATAACTGGGTCCTAAGCCATGGAGCGCTTTAAAGGTGGTCACCAACACCTTTAAACGCACCTGGAAGCCCACAAGCAACCAATGCAGCTTGCGCAGGAGAGGGGACAGATGGGCACTGCCTCGCGCCCCCGTAATTCCCTGTGCAGCCGCATTCTGGACCAGTTGGAGCCTCCGGATGCGTCCCAGAAGGAGCCCCATGTAAAGAGCATTGCAGTAGTCCAGGCGAGCAGTGATGAGGGCTTGAGTGACTGTGCACATAGCATCCTGATCCAGAAAGGGGCACAACTCGTGGACCAGGCGGACCTGGTAAAAGGCCCCCCTGGTGCCGGTTGCCACATGGTCAACCAAGGACCGCCGTGCATCCAGGAGTACGCTGAGATTGCGGACTCTTTCCGTGGGGGCCAGTATTTTGTCCTCAATAGTCACCGATGGAGTAAGCTGACTATGTTGAGACGCCGGAATCCACTGGCACTCAGTCTTGGAGGGATTGAGTCCAGATCCGCACGGCCTCCAGGCAATGGGACATCACTTCCACGGCATTGTTGGGGTTGCCCGGGGTGGAGATATACAGCTGAGTATCATCAGCGTACTGATGGTACTCCACTTCAAAGCCACGGATGATCTCACCCAGCAGCTTCATATAAATGTTAAACAGGAGGGGCGAGAGAACCGACCCCTGCGGTACCCCACAAGTAAGGCGCCACGCCATCGATCTCTGCCCTCCTGCCAACACAGACTTAAACCGGTCAGAAAAGTAGGAGGAGAACCACCTAAGAACGGTGCCTCCCACTCCCAACCCCCCCAACCGATGCAGCATGATACCATGGTCGATGGTATTGAAAGCCGCTGAGAGGTCTAATAGGACCAGGATAGAGGAACAACCCCTATCCCTGGCCCTCCAGAGATCATCCACCAATGCGACCAATGCTGTTTTTGTGCTGTACCCAGACCTGAAGCAGGACTGGAACGGATCCAGATAGACAGCTTCATCCAAGAACCAAGGAAACTGCTGAGCAATCACACTCTCAGCAACCTTCACGATAAAGGGAAGGTTGGAGACGGAACGATAGGTACTTATAAGAGCTGGATCCAATGAAGGCTTCTTGAGCAGGGGTTTCGCCACCGTCTCCTTCAAGGCAGCAGATAAGGCACCCTTCCCCAAAGATGCATTCACGATGTTCTGAAGTCAGCCTCGTGTCACCTCCCGGGAAGTCAGTACCAACCAGGCAGGGCATGGGTCCAATAAACATGTGGTTACCTTAAGTCGCCCAAGGATCCTGTCCATGTCCTTAGAAGCAACAGTCCCAAACTCATCCCAGATAACATTCTCAAGACTCGCCTCTGTCACCCCGCCTGCGGCTACCCATTCAGAGTCCAAACCGCTCAGGATCTGATTGATCTTATCTTGAAAATAGCCTCTAAACTCCTTTGCCTGTCCCTGCAAGGGGTCCCCATGCTCCTCCAAATGAAGGATAGAGTGAGCAACCCCAAACAGGGCGGCGGGGCAATTATCGGCAGACGCGATCAGAAAGGAGAAGTAATTATACTTAGCCACTCTGATTGCATCATGGTAAGTCCTAATAGGGGTCCTTACCAAAGAGCGATCAGACTCGTCGTGGCTGGCCATCCAACTACTCTCTAGGCATCTTTTCCAGCATTTCATCTCCCTCAGCTCCTCAGTAAACCAGGGAGCTGTGGTGATGTGATGCCGGGTCAGAGGCCGCAAAGGCACGACCCGATCCAGGGCCCCACCCGCTGCCCTATTCCAGGCGACAGCAAGCACCTCGGCCGAGTCATGGGACAAGACTTCAGGAAATGGCCCAAGCTCTGTCTGGAACCTATCCGGGTCCATCAGGAGCCTGGGGCGGAACCACTTGGTCTGTTCCACCTCCCTGCGCCAGGGAGTGGCGGAGAGGAAGCTCAGCTGAAGGAGAAAATGATCTGACCATGACAGGGGCTCAACCACTAAATCCCCTAAATGCAGACCACCCACCATATGGCCTTTAGTCTGGGGCTGAAAGGCAAACAGAGCAGTTTGCTCCCTTCTGTATTCAGAAAAAAACCAAGTGCCTTGCCTCATAAAAAAAGCCTGATAGGAGTTTCATTGGCCTTGCTGATAAAAAAAACACTGCCCAAGAGGTTAAGCTTGTTGTTGAATCTTGGTAAATCTTCCAAAGTGTTGTGAAGCTTGTACCTTCTGCTTGTGAATGACATAACTCATCTCTGACAAAATATAAATTATCGCTCACTAAATTGTGAAAATTGTAAAACTCGCTAAACTGAATTTTTTTTAAAAAAAACCTGCTGTGTATCAACTTTGCATGTATTCCCCTCTCCTCCCTTCCCTTCCTTTCCCTTCCCATCTTGTCCCCTACCTATTAATGGATAATAGATCACGAAATTCAGGCCCTAGAAACTATGTCACATTTAATTAAAGTAATCTATTTTTGGTCTTGTGCTCAAAATAAAACAACAATCTTCATTTTGAGATTACTCCATTAAAGAAATGAGAGAAAACATGTATTTCCAATACAGGTCTATAAAATCCTTTATCAATTAGCAGTATTTAAGGAAAATATATTGTTGACTGTTTTCACTCACTTTTTTTTGGTCCAGACTATCACTCAGCCCACAAAAATAAAAAAGGTTCCTGTTTTTTAAACAAAAACAATTTTAAAGAAAAGGTTAAAAAAGCAGAAAATGTAGAACTATTATTTCATGGAGAAAAGAAAATTGGAAGGGCAGAATGTCATCTAATTAGCTATGTGTATCCTCACATGTGATAACTTTAATATAGCCAAAATGTATACTTTAAAAATGAAAGACTAATAATCTAGGCTAGTGAGTTAAGTATTTGTGTGTTCATTTACCTGTCAAGGTGGTTAAATAATCAATTAAGAAGAAAAAACAGACTTCTTCCATTTCTAGAGATTACTATTACTGAGATTAATAATGTCAAATTCATGAATCAGACTTACACTTATGAGTTCTTAGTCTAAGAAAGGAATTGATTATAGTGTCATAGCTAAATTCAGTTTCTTAGTATGGACATAACTTATTTTACATAATGTGCCAAATCATGTTTTAGATTAGAACCTGGGTCATGACACCTTGGTTATAGCAGTAGAACCTGAATTATGGCGCATAAAAGCTAAATATGTATAACCAAGTACGGTATATGATAAATATGACTTTAAAAATGGATAACTGGAGATTTTGTCTATAGAACAATCAATATATTCTAAAAGATTAGAAAATTGTAGGGATTAAACTACCTGGGTTTTGAGTGTAGCGTTTCTCAGAACATACCTTGCCTAAGGTTTCCTTAATTCGTTAATGTTGTTATGGATGCCTGTTTTATTTTAATCAATAATGAATATATTTGGACATGATGATAACATCCTTTCATGAATAAGCAGGAAAGAAAGTATATGTATTCTTTTTCCACCTTGTAGACTCTTTTCAAATGAGGAGCAGTCTTGTTGAGTTGTGAATCTATGGCAGTAGGAAGTGGAAAAAAACAGCTTGTTCATTTGTTACATTTATGCACTGTGTTTCCTCTTAAGGCATCATACATGACTTTGTGTTCCATTTTTTATTGGTAAGAGTCCTGTGAGTAAGATGAGGTGGAAAAAATATAATTGGCTTAAGGTCACTCTGATTCTATTTACTTTTTGCACTGCTATGATTTATTGTTAAAACGTAATCTCATCCATTGTTGTTTCTCTTCATTAATAAAATGGTATAAGATCTTCTTTCTGCAAGGAGAATTCAACAATCAATTTACCCAAACTATTGCTTACATTATTATGTCATTGCACCAACCTCTCATTATTATCCAACTTTGTTGGCAATTTTAAAACATAAATGAGATACCATTTCTTTTCAAATGTGTAGAATTTTTCTATGGCTGGAAAAAGCAATGTTGAAGAGTGAAGTATCATGATGGAGTCTTTTCTAACACTTTCTTTTTATAGATTTATCAGTCTGGTAAACAAGAAACCTGAACTAATTATTTTCTATAAATTTTGTTTTGATTTTAAGATTGATCTGGTATTTTTTTACTTTTAGCAGATATAAGATTGAAAAATTAATGGAACAAGCAAGGTGCAATAGGAAGTGTCTTGAAAAGCAAACATAGTTCCTCATGTTGTATTACTATTTCTTTTGTTGCATTGTTATTTTGAGAGTTTTTGAAGACCTCTTAAACTACATAAATTTAATCAAATATACATCCTAGATGTAAAACTAGGTTAAACGTTCATGCTGGAAATAAATATTTATGATGGATGCTCTGCATTTGCTGGTTTGAATGTCATGCTAAACTGTCAAACCAAGATGCTGTCCGTTCTTCATTCACTCCAACCTGCTATGAGAAATTCAAATGTTTTGCTTATATTTTATATGAATTATAATTTATCAACTGCTGTTAATCCTAATTACAACTAAAGTAATAAACATGGCTAAGATTAACCACACTGTAGATTTTGAGTTTACTGCTACAGTGCTGTTATTCTAAATACAAAAGCAGAAAAAGCTGCCAATCCCTTTGCAAGCTTGCCAGAAATTGGGTGAAGTGGATCACATAAATTTAAGATTCACTGTGAATTATTCCTATCATGCTGAATAGTGATGTCTTGTAATTTCTGAAAGAAAGTGCTTGCCTTTTTAGGCATTTGTTGAATTTTATCAAGAGGTAAAATTTATGCCAAAGGATTTTAGCAACTCAATTAAATTTTTAAAAATCACTGTCATTTTTTCTAGATGATGTAGGTTATACATGTGTAAAATCACATTGAGAAAATATATTACGTTTTCTATTGATGCATCTTTTCTTTTTTCTTTTGAAGCAGGTACCCAACACCAGGACAAAACTAAGGAGGCGTTATGGTTTTGAAGTACAAATGGAACTTGTAAAGAATCAGCATTAAGAGTTTCTATCCTTGAGACAGGCATATGACAATCCTTTTGTGTCTTTATCTTCTTCTCTCTGTATACTCACAGCACCACTAGACATTCTGCTAAGCAGATGCTGAAACAACTGTATGGTATGACTGATCCTTTATACCCAGCTGCATATTTGTCAATCTCAGGATTGCTAAGTAGAAGTGAGATGCAAAGGCAAGAGCTATTCATCATCCATCATTTGTCACCTTAATCTGCAGCAGCATTTCTGATATTCATCTTTTTATGCCGCTAAATAGGCATGTGGTTTAGTTGTGTGTTGGCATCAAATATTAATGCACAACCAGAAGAGGACCTAGTTGAAACTGTTAACTTTTGGGAATGCATTTTTGGTAGCTATTTGTGAATTCATTTTTGTAGAAATACAGAAAGTTTACAGAAATATTTACAGGCTATTTTAGAACAGATTGGTTTTTTTATTAAAAAAGGTAAATAATTTTAAAGTTCTGTTTAAAGAACTTGCTTGCAGAGGTGCACTGTCAGATGTTTTAAATGCCTAGTTTTAGTTGTTTATGCAATTTCATTGTTATTTGCTCAAACATCTAGTCATTATTCACTGTTAGCTATATAGGTTCAATCCTACATAGACAACAAATTCTTGAATGTGTTTTACCTTCTTCTTAAACAATCACTTTAAGTATATAAAATAGTGTTAATAGCTGTAGCATTGAAAATATGAGTATAAGCTTTACTGCTTTTAATGACAACTTTGAAAATTGGTTTGAAAATGTAATAGGATGCAGAACTTTTGACTGAAAATTTAGCTGCAAAGGATTCTTAAGTTTACACTAACATTAATTCCATTCTTACTGTTGAGCACAAAATACCTAATGCTAGCCTAATTTCTTTCATTTCAACCTAAATTAAAACACCTAGATGGATGTTTTAGAAGCCAGTTTATTCTGCACTTGTACATGCCTCTTTTTTCCCCTCATTGCAAACCATTTAGAAGTTTCCTACTTATATCAACCTTGAAATCCATGGTTAGGAAATATTTTAAGCAATCCATGTAGCATGTGCAGTAGACTGGAAAGTACCATGTGATGCTGCAAGGAGATTTGATACAAGTAAAGTTATATAGATTTAAGCAAAACTCATCTAGAGAAAGTCTAGCTTTGTGGTTACTAATAGCTGACACTGACTTGATTAGATATTAATAATTAGACTCAATCAACACTTTTAACTTTTATTCTCTGAACTCTTTATTGAACATGGAAAAAAGACATTCATCAACAATTTCAGTAAGGTCAGTGACAATAACAATAGTAAATATCATACGTTTACCATCAAAATATTAAACATCAGTATTCAATGAAATTTATTAAAGTTGTGGTTTGATTTGTCCAAAGGTATATTTTAAATAATTAAAGATATTTCTAATGGGCATCATAGAATTGGTTGTGTTTGAACAGAAGCACAAGAGAAAATTGTTTTTGTGATCTGGATTAGACTTTCTGTTTGTGGAAACTATATATTTACAGAAAACTCACCACTGTTGAATACTGGAATAAAGCTGTTGTTTTTATAAGCATTTTTTTTCCTTGCAGTCTATTGAGTGTCTTTTCTAACTCTCTTTAGAACTGTTTTCCCCCTGAACGTAATGTATTGGTTTCTAGTTCATCCAAAGATCAAAACATTCTAAAATTACATGTTACCTTCAGTGTAAAGCTTTGATCTACTAAAGTTGTTTAAAGATTTCCATGCTCAGAGCCATATGTGGCTTTATAAAAGGCAGGAAAAATGTCCCTGTTTGGAAAGGGAATGTAGGGAAAAAGAGCTTTGTAAGAGTAGAAAGAAACAGAAAGTCAGGAAGAAGGTGATAGCTATCAAGTGGAAGTATGCAAGCAGAGATGTAGAAAACTGCAGAGAGTTGCCAATCATTTCTTCTTTCTCGCTAGTGAAGCACATAATTCATTCACAATTCAACTTTGCCAGATAATCCAATGAAATTCAGACATTTTATTCCATAACTTGCATATTTAACAAGTAAAACACCTTGTTATCGATTCCTATCATAGTGGTAGCCTGCAATTCCAGCATACAATAAAGATGTGTCCCTTTGTGCTTGCCTGATCAATTAGCTTAGCAGTCAATTGTAAATCTCAATGTTATTGCAGCAAAATGTTAATTCCCATAATAATGAATTCAAGCTAGTTTAATATTGCTTAAATAAAGCATTTATTGTGTTCTGTTTGACCTAAGAATGGAAACGTACCAAAGGACCAGAACAATTCCTTCCTTTCTGCTTTCCTAGATAGCATTTTGCATTTTAGATTTCATATACTGATTCACAACAATCATGTTATAAAAAAGTGAATGGCAGATAAAATTACAGTTTTACTATTCAAGAAGGTACAAGAGGCTGGTTTGAATTATGTGAAAATAAATTTCTCAGTACTATGAGAACAAATCAAATGCCCTTTCCAAGAACTCCAGTGAGGTCCTTTGACAAAGTGAGTTGGAAATATTGATACCGCAGACTGTTTTGACAATCTAGAAACCCAATTTTCTCAAAAAAAAACAATTAACTATCATATATTTTACAAACAGGGCATTACCACCACAAATTGTATGCACATCATAACCTTTTGATAAATGAGTCCAAATAGACAGTTTCATTTTTACAGATTGCTTGTAGAGTTTTGCTTTTCTAGGTGTTGTAGAATTAATTTTCTGTGCTATGAGTAGCTATTAAACTGCATGCAAATAAATGGAAACAGATTTTCACGAGCAATCCTCACCCCATAATATTTATTTGACATTTTTGTGTTAAGCAAAGTAGGCTATAGTGATGAACCTTAATATATAACATCAAAAATAAGGCATGGGATCCGATTGCTGACCTTTTCTGCTGTAAATAGAAAAGTTCTTTATATATGTTTAGAAATATTTCATTGTGTAGTATTATTTTGTGTCTCTTTTGAAAGAACAAAATGGGTAGATAATCCTATATTGCATGGGTAAATAAAAAGGGTATAATCACAAAACCAACTTTCCTCCTCTTGCAGGCTTTTTATAAGGATTTGATGAAACAAACAAAATAAAATTGCTCCCATTATTCAACATATTTATTTGTTCAATGTATATGTCTTTCCATCTGTCCAATGGGCACTCTGGGCAGTTAATAATGTTTAAAAACAAGAAATAGCAAAATGAAATGTAGCCAAGCAATCAATTCAGATTTAAAACTACCCTGTCAAGGAAAACTCAACCCCCGTGCATGAACACAAATATGGTCCAAGATCTTGCAAAACGATGGCAGATTCTGCTCTTAGAATTATGCAACTCCATAATTCAAGTTTGATGAGATATAAAAGCCACAATAAAGATGGTTGAAAGTTGTCACTGGAGGACATATAAATTGACCCTACAGTATTTTGGAGACACCTTGTAACTCAGTGGTTTGGCGATTCCATAATTCGAGTTTGATGAGATATAAAAGCCACAATAAAGATGGTTGAAAGTTGTCACTGGAGGACATATAAATTGACCCTACAGT
>JANHFO010005463.1:73409-87757 GCA_032468095.1 Pareas carinatus
CAGGCCTGTTTAATTCTTTTAATAATGCTTTTAAAATGTCATTTGTCTGTATATGTTTTTATTTGCCTGTTAGCCGCTCTGAGTCCTTCGGGAGAAGGGCGGGATAGAAATAAAAATTTATTATTATTATTATTATTATTATTTTATGGGTCTAATCAATTTAAACTAAAGCCAAGTCAGGATTTTTTTCCCCCAGATCAGGTCCCCTCTTCCCCCCAGGCAAGTTTCTTCCAATTGTTCCCAGAATTCCCAGTCCACTCTTTTATTATTTACATATTCGTTCAATTTCTGTCTTGTCTTTCCCCCAGGAACTGAAACTGCATTTTGCGACAACCCAATGAGACAGGTAAGGCGAGTGATAGCAATTGGCCAATTACTCCGGGATCAAACATTGATGTTGATGTAGATTTTGATAGTCCTGCTTTAAAAGCTTATCCTCGTGCTCCAGCATGAGTCCCACAGCTTGGAAGAGTAAATCTCTTTGTCCCTGTTTGTCCCAACTTTGCACCATTATCCTGGGAAATGAATATTTGCCTTCATTTGCGAGTTTAATCTCTAATTGATCTTTGAAAACAAGGACAGCTTGTACCATCTCAAATGGGTAACCTGCTAATTTCACACCACAAAACGGGGATAGATGTATGCAGCTTTACCGTATCCACTAATGCAGTGGTCTCCAACCTGTGGACTGAAGCCCAACGTGGGGCCGTGAGAAAATCTTGGTGGTCTGCAGGAAAATCTGCAGATTATTTGACTTTTTTTGCATAGTTGCATAGTTCCTGCTCCTGGGGATGGCAGACACAGCGAAGCACATGAGGCACACTCTGTCTCTATCTCTCATTCTCTCTCTTTCTCTCATTCTCTCCCTTTCTCTCATTCTATCTCTGTCTCTCTGTGTGTATGTGTGTCTCCCTCTCTCTGTCTCTCATTCTCTGTGTGTCTGTCTGTCTCTGTCTTTCACTCACTCATTCTCTCACTCTTTATCCCTCTTTCTCTATCTCTCTGTGTGTCTCTGTCTCTCTCTCATTCTCTCTCTCTCTCTGTCTCTCTCTTTCTCAAGCAGGAACAAATATCACACTAAAATGTGTAATTCTTAAAGAAGCTTCAATTATTTTGTAATATTTAAACTAACTTTAATAATTTTGCTACAATTAAACAACCTTTAAAGATTTTGTTATGATTAAATAAGCATTTATGATTTTGCTAAAATTAAATAAGCTTTTTAAATTTTGTTATATTAAATAGGTGCCTTTTATATTAATAAAATGGAAATTCTCTCATCATTATTTTACAAATATATGTATCCTTTTAAAAAATTCTTATTAGTGGCCTGCTGGATTTAAAATTATGAATTTAGTGGTCCCTGAGATCCAAAAGGTTGGCCTAGTTTGCCCTTAAAAGCTGGGGGAGCCTTCAGGCATGTGGGGAAAGCATCATCAGGGGTACGGGGGCGTCACCTGGGGGCAGGGCATCGGTGGGGGAGAAGTTGTCATGCTGGCACTTTGTGATACATAAGTGGCTTTGAGGTTGTAGTTTGGACACTCAGTCTCAAAAAGGTTCACAATCACTGGTATAGAGCATGTACACCGGAGACGAATTCCTTGTGTGTCCAGATAACAGAAGATAATTTATTCCTAGAAAGTGGCTGAGTACAGTCTGTTTTCACATTTAAATAAACTTGTTACTTTACTCCCCCCCCCAATCTTCTTTCAGTGTAAGTATATTCAATGCCATTTCAGAAAACTGCTGGAACACTGAAAGAGCTAACAGAAGCACTTAATGTTTTGTAAGTCTTTTTTGGAGGCATATCAGAACGGTCTCTTGAGAAAAAGCCCAGTAAATAAGGAATATACCATATGACATATTTATTCAGTCACAATATTTTATTAACCAACAAGTATTTCCTGAAAGTAGCTAATATACAGTAGGTCTCACATAAATACATCTGAAATTTATCTGCAGAAAACTTTTGTTATGGGTTAGGAGGATTGCATGTTAAGAAGCACCAAGGTCAACATTTTTTTGCAGAACAATTAATGTAATTTTCTCTACTCTATGAAATAGCAAAAAAAATATGTTTGTGGATCTCAGGAAATGGAATGAAGAACATATTATATTCCTACAATGAGGTGAAACTACATCCAAATCCAAAAAGGACTATATTGAATCATAATTGATACTTCATCATTTTAAGCAGACACTTTTGGATTCTGGAAAAGTTCACATAATCTCTTTCTAAGGAATGTGGAAACAATTTTTGAAGCTAGACTTTCTAAAAGTCAAATACTTGGGTCTTAAGCAAAAGTGCCAATTGAAGAAAAATATTAATATATCCACTTGGGGTGTGGTATTGCAAGAATAATGATTTTCCTTATAACAATAACATTATCAGTATAGAATTTAAATTAGAGATCTGTTTTTGTATAGCCGTAAAGGAACCAAGCTAGACAACATGAGACTGTAAGTTCAAATCCTGCCTTAGGTTCAAAACCAGCTGGGTCACCTTGGTCCTGTCACTCAATTCTAGGAAAAAGGCAATGGCAAATCACTTCTGGAATCTTGCCAAGAAAGCTCTGCAAAGTTTTGTCCCAGTGATGGCCAAGTGTTAATAAAAGTTGAGGGCATACATACAAAAAATGAATATATTTTTTCTAATATAATTTTTTTTCAATATGATATTTTTTCTAATATAAGAAGTTTTTTACAAGCTGGCAAAGAAAGAAAGAGAGTCAGCTTGTAAAAAAAAACTTCTTGCTATAATAAAAAAAGTGTGTCACATAGCGACAGATCAGCACAGCCTCTATTTTGGGGCTGAAGGGCAAAAGGGAGTAGGCGCACTCCCTTCTGTAATCAGAAAAAGGCAGGTGCCTCATAAAAAAGCCATATTGATAGGTATTGATAAGCTACATCTCCTCTCAACAGAGACAGTCCCAACATCAACAGAAGGCACTGAGGGGAGAATACCCCAAAAAATTGTCAAAGTTTTAAGAAGACATATTTTTGGTAGACACTTTTTATTTATTTTTAAGTATTAAATGGATCTCTCAATAGGACAATAAAAATCATGGATTGTTAACTCTTCCTTAGTCTCAATGACAAAACTTCTTAGTCCTCTTGGTCAAATCTAAAATGGTATCCTTAAGCCTCAATAACTATAAGATAACTATGCAAGCATGTGGTATCATTCTAGGTAATCTGTATGTTTAGTTATCCCAAAGACAGAAACAATTTACAAAAGAATTATTCTTTTCAGGAACATTCCTATCACAGTTTCAAGATTACCAGTTCTGCAATTTGTTGAGTCAATCAGTTATACTCTTTGGCTAATTGAAAAGTTCTGATACATTTCATTTCATTTTAATGGCACTGCATGACAAGAAATAAATGTTTTCTAGTACACTGGTAATTATTTGAACTCTAGGAAAAGCCTGCTTTGAAAAGTTGGTAATGTTTTGCTTTTAAAATGTTTTTAGAAAAAAACTGGCAACTACTAAATTGTTTTCTTAGGCAACCACAGGATCTGTTCTATCTCTGCTGAACCTGAATGAGATTTATACCAGATGTAGAAAATTTGATTGGTATTTGCAAATCATTCTCTATGCATGGAAGAGAGAGAAAGACAGACAGAAAGAGGGAGAGAGAGGAAAGAGAGAGAGAGAGAAAGGGAGAGAGAGAGAGAGAGAGTGATCTAGTGGGAAACTGTATTTGCAATAGCTAAAGGATTTGGACTATCAAATTTAGAAGCCAAAAGCTACAGCCTGAAGATGGTGAGTAAGGCCTCGCCGAAACCTTGCCAAGATATTTTCTATCCTACACAGGAAAAGACCCAAACACACCTAGACCTATCGTGATTGCCATGCGCATGCAGCAGTGACGTATAACAACCTTGAGGAGAAACTACACAAAGTTTCAAAGCACTATCTTCATTAGTCCTGTGTTACAGACCTTTTGGTTAGCATGTGCATCCATGTATTTATAAAATAAAAAAATATTGCCAACCAAAACCAGTGGAATGTTGAATGACGTCATGAAATCAGTGCCGGAACTTACATTTGTTAATTTTTTATTTAAAAATATATATATTCAGTTCTTAACATACATTTAATTTATTGTATTTAAGGCAAAAAAGGTGCTGAAACTATGTTTCGGTGTGTTCTATGACAAAAAAATAGCACTGGAAACCACTAAGAAACATTTATTGTTAAACTTCGTATCTCCAGGGCTACTGAAATAACTTGATGATGGTTTCTTATCTTTGAGAAATGTTGGAGCAACGTGGCTGAAAGATAACTTGAAAATGGCAAATGTAAACTTCTAAAAGGGACAAAAGTCAGACTGATTTCTAAACATGAAACAATTTTAAAATATTTGAAGAAAGACATTGTCAGAAGTCAACATGGGTTTATGAAAAGAATATATCTTGCCAGATTATCCAGTAGGATGGCAGCACCAAACTGACCTTAGTGCAGTTGAAAAAATGCTCTCTAAAATTAGTCCTAGTTAGTATATGCCAGATTTGTGTTTTTTAAAAATAGGGACCTGGTCCATGAAAATTACAGGTGTGTGTAATTTAGTTGTCCTTTAGAAAACAATAAATGTCAACATAATGATTTGTTATTCACAAATATGCTGTAGTTAGTTAACCTACAGTTGTAACAACACAACTAAAATTAATTTATGTGGAGTATGAAGGTTTACAATGGAAAAAACAGCTCCACGATTTACGTGCATTTGCCATATTATCGCATTTGCAATATTTGAATCCTGGATGCCTTCAGGTATAACACATGCATAATAATTTAAAATTTGTATGAATAATTACAACGTATAATTGCTATAATGAGTGCAAGTAAGTCAAGGATGTACTCTAGAACATATGTATAGTAACATTTGCATTTTTTATGAATTGGTTTTTTTAAAGTTCCCTAGGCCCATAAGCTCCAGATGGTCAAATGTAAAATGTCATCACAGCATTAATAGTAGAAGAATCATAATATTTTTGCAGTTTCCTCCAGAATCTCACCTTATGAAATGGTAAAATTAAACAACAAAAATGATCTTGGTTGAGTAGTTAAGGGTGACTTGCTGAATCTCAGTAAGCTCAACTCTAAAAATTTCAATAGTTCACATATTTAATTTTGAGTTATAAACATAATTAAAAATTGGATTGCAGATCCCACACAGATCAAGATGCTACTATCAATGCCTGCATGTTTGCTAGACAAAGAGGCAGTTAAAGATATATGTTATTTGGGCTTTGATGATCATCAAGCTTTTTATATTGTTTATGGAATGACTTAATTTCTGGTAAATTACAGGGATTACTAAATTAGTGGTATAAATTGTCTAAGAGAATGAATTTTCTGTATGCTTCCAATATTCACAACTACTTTCAGTCAAATCTCAGTGTAATGTTTGTTCACACTGTAATATGAATATTCTACAAATATTTAATGCTGAAAAGAATTGTGTATGACATTAGAATTCTTGTCCTATTTTCTGTTGCTTTCTCCTAATATTTTGAAATTGCAGTTCCTGAGTAATTTCTATCTATGTGGTGATACATTAACAGTGACATCATGATTTAGTATCATGAGACATTCTGCACTGTCTAATGTAACATAGACACAAAAGTTTGGGAGAATAAAATATTCCATAAAATCTCATGCCTGGTTTATTTTTGTGGAGACAAATTTTGTGGATTGATTCCAGCATACTGTTCAAAACAATTTTATAAGTTAATTCTAAAAAGGTTATTATTTGTACAACTGATTGATGCTCATGCTTTTTCCGGAATTTCTAAACAAAAATATTCATAGATGACACAGGACAAAATATATTAATTGAAATAGAAATATTCATTTGTAAGGATTACATAAAACAAACAGATGAATATTATATGTTTGGATTACTTTTACTCACTATGTAGGCAGATTCCTGTGCAAATAGTATAATCCGGGCTATGATATATTTTTGTAATCACATCCATTTCAAAGCGAATTTGGTAAAGCATTATCATAAAAATAATTTCTATCTTGTTCCGTAATGCTTTTGTCACCCTTTGTTGCTGTCCAAGTTAATTTTTAAGTTGTTTCTTATCCTTTTCTCTCCTTCAGTGTTATGTTCAAACTAGCATAGGTATAACTTAGTAAAACTACCAGATGTCATGTTATTAGTGTATAGGACAGTGTAAGTAAGAATGTAAATAAATACATTTATTGTTGTAACCAAAATATAATATACCATAAAATACAATAAACTAACAACAAAACAGTAAAATTGTAAAATAAAGTAATAAAAACAATACTAGACATAAAAAGGTGATAGCAAGATAAAAGCTAAAGCTACAGCTAAGAACATGTATTATTTTCCAAGTTTTACCGAAGAACAAAAGTAGCAGCTTTGCTGCTGACAGATGGTAAAATGTGTACCACAATATAGGCATTTTTTTTTGTCAAGAAATTTTTATTGTTTTTCAGATCAAGAGAATTTTGGTTTTTTTTTACATACTTCATTTTACAATCTTAACAAAGTGAATATCCACAATCGTATGTCATTTGTTATTTCAACATCTTAGTTTCTTTTCTCTCCACCTTGCCTTCTTCTTTACTTCCTTCTCCTGGTCTTCTTTCTTTTCTTCCCTCCCTTCCTTCTTCTCTTCTCCTTCTTTCTTCACTTTACGATTTTTATTTTTTCCACCAAACAAAATTTTCATTTTCATTTAAATCTTACATACGTTTTTGTCCAAATATCTAACTTAATCTTATTTCCACATAGGCAAATTTTTCAAGATTCAAAAATTCAAGTTCACTTGTCATCCTTATAGAACAATGTAGGCATTATGAACAGCAAGGCGAAAGAGGAAAGATTTTTAACTAAACTGAAGTTGGTGTCTTCTGCAAATGACTGAAAACAGACTTGTTCCTGAAGGTCTATGATGATGGATGATCCCTGGGTTGGGTTAAAGTACTATGGATCTTGGTTTTTGCAATTTTATAAATATATAATTTTAACTTTATAACATGGAAGTGTTTTCATATATGTTATTACTGTAAACTACTGAGATCAATTGTAGCATATGAAAAATATAATACATTAATAAAATTAATGATGTGGCACAGAGAACAATACTAGTCAAGCAATATAAATATGATAAAAATCAATACAAAATTTGCAAGTATTTTTTATTATTTATAAGCATAAAAGAATGAAAACATAATTCAAATGTAAGAAAAATACTGATTTGACTATGGTAAATCTTGGATTAAATAAATGAAAAGTTTGAAAAACCTGAAATGACTGCTAAATCATCCCTGAGTCAAAATAGATGTTTTGAATAAGTTACCTTATTCTTCTTTTGTGTGTTAACTGATATACATGGTTCATTACAATTTATTTAGATTTAATATATTTAATATATTGAATCGTAAGAAGCAATGTTTATAAAGGATCAAAATGATTTCATTCATTATGTAATGATCCTTTAAAATTAGAAGATGTATCCCATGTCTTCTTACACTATAGTGCCTCAATAGTCTGGAAATACATTGCATAAGTAGAATTCTTGGTTGTACCAAGAATGACAAAGAAAGTAGGGTGATAAATAGATGACATTAAGATAAGACAAAAACCGATGTAGATTTTTCTTGTTATTCTTTCTCATGGTTGTCAATCACTGGAGTCTGTGAAACAATGCTTCATCACACAGACTTCCCTGTCCTTTGAGGATATAAACTATAAATATGAACACAACCTAGAATGCAATTCTTCACATGGTTTTGAAATAGAATATAAATTTTTATATTTCTAAATCTTGTGACTGTTTTGAAAAGAAATATTTGGTTACAGTTGAAAATATTTTCCTTAAGAAGTTTAGTTCATATACTTTTGCCAATCTCAGATACATCTTCCAATTTCAGAACAAGCCCATCAACCACAGTTCAATTAAAATTCAATTTGCAACAACTATCATTACATTCAAACTAACAAAATATGTTATTAACTAGTTTGTAGAAGTCAGAGGTTATCTAAAATGAAAAGACAAAGTCTATTATTTCTTTTTTAAATAGATCCCATTGAATTATAGTGTTGTCACTTGTCTGCCTTTATCTAAGAATTTCTTGATTGACAGTACCCTAGGAGATGTCAACAGTCCATCACCTCCATTGTAGTTTTCCATACCACAACTGTCTTGAGACTTCTTTTTCAGATATTCCTGAAGAGCTGTCAGCATAGTAGAATGATGATTTCTTGTGGAGTTACTTGGTTAAGATAAGGTGCCTGTCTAAGTGGAAGACATCAGACATCTACAGTACTTGAATGGATGAGAAAGAACCTTATTACAGTATAGAACCTCTTCAGAAGGCATAGAGTGAAATGTCCATATGAAAACATTACTGACAGGTCTTCTCTATTTTCTGCATTGCCAGAAGAGGCTCTTTGACAGTTTTAAAGACAGGTCCTTTGTAGAAATCAGCACGTGGCAGAACATATACTTGTCAACTGCCTGGATAACTGACATTCCCTCCAGTGCCCTGATGTAGGATCAACCTCCTTCCCTCACCATCTTTTTACCTTCAATTTTTATATTACTAAAGCAGTAAAACAAGGAGCCTTTAAAAAAAGACAACATCATGTGCTGATTGTATAATAATAACAACATTTGCCTATCCCAGGTCCTATCTGACTCAAGAGGTGGATGCTCAACCCAGTCCAAAGATCTGTCTTACTGTGGGGCCAACCATAATAATGCTTTTTAATGTTTGTGGGATCTGTGGTCAATGCGTCTACTGCCACAGAGGGGGACACTGGGTAAAAACAAAAGTCACAAAATTGAATTTGCCTGAAATGCATAACATTAAACTGAAATTGTTAAAACATTTTACTTTGAAAAAACATTGATAATATTTCAGTATGTAAATGGTGTTTATGACGAGCTACATTAAAACCTTTGTATCATCTCGCTGTTGATGTTGCCACACAAGAAAAGAAAATTAAAAGCTCTAAGATAGAATTACAGTGGGAATATGGAATGTAAGTAGCATGTACATATAAAAGCTCAGTACAGTGAGAGATGAACTGAAATAACTACAAATTGAAATTTAGGCATCAGTGAATCGAGACAGACCAGGATTGTACATTTTAAATCATAGAGTCACACTGGGCACTACAGAAAAACAACAAAGGAATAGTATTCTTTCTATGGCTGTGAAGAATATAGCAAGGACAATATTTGGTTACAATGTATTCAAAGTATTCATGGTTCATGGACAACCTTTTAATATGACAGTTATCCAAGGTTATCCTTCAACTACTGTCCTTCTGTACTTTCTTTGCTAATTCACTTTGAGCTAAGACCAATGGCATTGCTGTTGTTGTTCAGTCACTAGGTCAAGTCCGACTCTTTGCGATTCCATACACCATAGCCCGCCACACCTCTCTGACTTTCACAGTCTCCCTCAGTCTGCCCAACCTTATTCATCGGCAACACCATTCAGCCATCTGATTCTCTGTCATCCTTTTCTCCTTTGGCCTCCCATCTTTACCAGCATCACATTATTTTCTACTGAGTTCTCTCTTCTTATCAGGTGGTCAATTTATCCGAGTCTCAGCTTCAACATTTGCCCTTCAAATGAACAGTTAAGGTAGATTTCTTCCAGGACTGACTGATTTGATTGTTTTGCAGTCCAACGAACTCTCAGGAGTCTTCTCCAGTACCACAACTCAAAGACATCGATTCATCAACGTTCAGCCTTCCTTATAGCCCAACTTTCACAACCATACATTACAACTGGGAAAAACATGGCTTTTACTATACGGATCTTTGTTGGCAAAGTGATGTCTTTGCTTTTTGATATGCAGTCTAGGTTTGCCATGGCTTTTCTCCTGAGGAACAAAAGTCTTTTAATTTCCTGGCTATAGTTACCATCTGCAGTTATTTTGGAGCTCAAGTAAATGAAGTCTGTCACTGCTTCTATTTCTTCCCCTTCTATTTGCCTGGGAAGGATGAGACAGAAAACAATGATATTAGTTTTTTTTATGTTGAGCTTCAATCCAACTTTTGCACTCTCCTCTTTTACTCTCATCAAGAGAATCTTTAGTTGCTTTTCACTTTATGCCATTAGGGTGGTATCATCTGCATATCTGAGGTTGTTGATATTTCTTCCAGCAATCTTAATTCTGGCTTGTAATTCTTCCAGTTCAACATTTTGCATGATGTGCTCTGCATATAAATTGAATAAGCAGAGTGACAGTAAGCAGCCTTGTCGTACTTCTTTCCCTATTCTGAACCAGGTCCAGTTCCAGGTCCAGTTCCCCAGACCACCCCAACGATGCCATTGAGGTGATGTCCCAGTGCCTGGAGGCCGTGCAGATCTGAATGGGGTGCAACAGACTCAAGCTCAATCCCTCCAAGACCGAGTGGCTATGGCTGCCGGTGTCCCGATATAGCCAGCTTATTCCATCACTGGCTATTGGGGGCGAAACTCTGCCCCCTTCAGAAAGGGTCCGCAACTTGAGTGTTGTCCTGGAAGTATGGCTGTCCTTGGCAGATCATGTGGCAACCATCACCAGGGGGGCCTTCTAGCAGGTTCACCTGGTGTGCCAGTTACGCCCCTTTCTATATCGGGACGCCATGCGGACGGTCACTCAGGCACTCATCATGTCCCACCTGGACTACTGTAATGCTCTCTACATGGGGCTCCCCTTGGATCTCATCCGGAAGCTCCAACTGGTACAGAATGCGGCCGTGTAGGGGGTGATGGGGGCCAGTGGCAGAGTACATGTCTGTGCAAGCTGCACTGATTGTTGGTGGGCTTCCGGGTGCACTTCAAGGTGCTTGTGATAATCTTTAAAGCACTCCATGGCTTAGGACCCAGCTATCTACAGGATCACATTCTGCCGGCAAATACCTCCCACCAACCTGTTCACTCCCAAGGAGAGGGGTTCCTCAGGGTGAGTCGGCCAGTCAATGCCAGCTGGTGACCCCCAGGGGGAGAGCCTTCTCTGTGGCACCCTCTGGAATGACCTCCCCCCAGAGATTTGTGTTATTTCTGACCTCAGTGCTTTCCGTCGCGCCACAAAAACCTACCTTTTTATTCAGGCCTTTCCCGGTTTTAAATGTGCTACCAAATTTTAAAGATTTTAAATTTTCCATATCCGGTCTAAATTGGTTTTAAATTACGGTTTTTAAATTCAGCCACTGGAATATATATTATTTTAATTATGTTTTTTTAAAATGTGTCTGTTGTGTTTTTTTATATTTTTAAATGACTGTACACAGCCCTGGGTCCCTTCGGGGAGAAGGGCAGTATAAACATTTAAATATAAATAAATAAATAAATAAATAAATAAATAAATAAATAAATAAATAAATAAAAATGTTGAATGGTTTGCCTCTGATTCGGATTGAGAATATTCTGTCATTTGTGAGATTACACCCCAGTACTGATTTTCCCACTCTTTTATTAACTATGAAGGCTACTCCATTTCTTAGAAGGAATTCTTGCTCACTGTAGAAGATTTGCTGGTCATCTGAGTTGAATTCACCCATTCCAGTCCACTTTAACTCACTGATTTCCAGTATGTCGATGTTCAGTCTAGTCATCTCCTCTTTGACCACATCTAGCTTGTCCTGACTCATGGTTCTCATGTTCCACGTTCCTATGCAGAGTTGCTATTTGCAGCATTGGAGTTTACTTTCTCTACCAGCCACATCCACAGTTGGACATCCTTTTGGCTTTGGCCCAGCCACTTCACTCTTGCTGGGGCTACTTGTAGTTGCCCTCTGTCCTTCCCCAGCAACATGTTGTATGCCTTCTGTCCTTAGGGGCTCATTGTAACTTTTTTCCTTTCAGAACTGTCCATGAGGTTTTCTTGGCAAGGATACTGGAGTGGGTTGCCATTTCCTTCTCCAGCAGATCACATTTTATCAGAACTCTCAAATATGGCCTGTCCATCTTGGGTGGCCCTGCATGGCATAGCTCACAGTATCATTGAGTTATGCTTTTTCCTCTTTCTTCCATTCTTTTTATTTAACAACAATTCTTTTCACTGAATGATACATTTCTCTTTTATCTGGTTATATGAAATTCTGAATCTGGTGTTTTCTTTTAGAAAAACAACACCGTGAACTCATTTTCTATCACTGTAAGAATACATGTAGTTTATTATGCCTTTATTCCAATACAGGAATTTGAACAGGAAAAGTACTTCCATGTTCATAGTGTTAATTTTATGTCCTTCCTCACTGTAACTATTCCAAGAGATCAAAGGGGAAGAACACCTGCTTCTCCAAATACTTGCCAGATAGCTCTGCTTTTTTTTACCAATCTTCCTATGTAGTTAGCCAAGGTTAATGAAGAATGGCACATAGCACAAGTTAATGAAGAATGGCACATAGCACATATCATGCCTCCAGCTTTCACTTTCACACAACTATATTAGTTTTAAAAATATAGCTTTTAATCTAATACCATCTTTGAAATTGAAGTTTCATGGATTCAGACTATAGGTGCAGGTTAGATTTTTAATAGAGTAAGCTAATATTTTCAGGTTCTCACAATGGCATTCTAAAAGAAAGTAGGTTCTGTTTTTAAATAACCATAATAAATACATTTTTTTTTAAATAGTATTGTTATAATTATTTGCAAGTCTTACTGCTAGCAA
Source organism: Pareas carinatus (assembly GCA_032468095.1). Classification (NCBI taxonomy): domain Eukaryota; kingdom Metazoa; phylum Chordata; class Lepidosauria; order Squamata; family Pareidae; genus Pareas; species Pareas carinatus. Next base: position 86,076 of record JANHFO010005463.1, read on the forward strand.
CATAATTATTTTATCTGTGTTGATTTCAGTGGAATTATTACAATTTTAATCTTGGTAACATTTACTTGTAATTTGTATTTTAATGTTTATAATTTCTGTTTTGAAGTGCTCTTCACATTCAGAAAATCATAAAACATTCATAGAATCAGGCTAATCAAGACACATTTCTGTTTATAGAATTGTGATTTACAAACCTGACAGGGAGAAAGAATGTACGAAATTAACTTCTCATTTCTAAAGTATTTTGGAATAGTTTTCCAGAATTGTTATGATGAACTTTTGAAGCTAACATTTGTTACATCATTTTGATAATATATGCAGATAAGCTGTGCATATTCTCATTTACTCATTAAAAGACCTCAAACATCTGCTATATATTCCAATGGGTAGTTCCATTTTCACCGATATGTGAGAAGAGATACTCCCTAAATTATTGCTTACTTACCTGCTGTAAGGTAATAAAAAGCATAATCCACTATAGTATAATAAACTTCAAGTCTGAACTTCATTCTTGAATAAAATTGCAAAACAGGTGTGATTATCAAGCTATATCTTCCCAGAATATATAGAATCGTTTTAGCTTAAAGCCTATATTCAAAGCAATTCCGTCTCATAAATCATATTATTTTGCACTCCCAATAGTTCTGGTAATTATGCAAGACGGCTAGAATAGTTATTTTGTTCAGAGGAACAATGTCACAATCTCATGAAGTTTCAGCATTCTTCTGAGACCAGGTGGGATTTCAAGTTTATATGGACTAAATCTCACAAAGTTTGATAATCTTGTGAGGTTTGAAGTATCTTGATTTTAATTTTCAGGAAATCATTCATCTGCATTATTATATTAGTCCATCTGATGATGGCTGATGTTGCAGATTACTGAATTAAATGCATAATAGAAAAAATGAAATTATGGAATAGTTAAAAACATATTAGTTCATGTGTGAAATGGCATATCTCAAAACTGAAAGTTATATTTTATATTCATGTGCATTAAAGAGATATGATGCACTCACATTTATACCACCAAGACTTAAGAATAGTAAGCCCAATAAACCATTTCATTAAAACTTCAGTAAAAATGACCTCAAAAATCACCAAGAGAAACAAAGCAGAGATTTGGAAGGGACATGGAGTTTTTGTTACCATCCTAGTTAAGAGTGTATCTCCTTTGGCTTTAGACTTCAAAGCAGGAAATGTGACTGAATAAGTACTCTTGGCTTCTTTTTTAAGATAGCATGTTTACATATCATAATGATCTTTGGCTATATGTTCAAATGGAAGCAGCAATTCAAATGGATCCTGAGCAAATAAGCCATTCACAGGCAGAATACTTTTCTGATTGATTTGTCCATTCCGGAAAGCAATTTTTCTTTAAAAATCCCTTATGTAATATTTTTATATACAAGCATTTGAGTCATATTGTTGCCTTTTATAAAAAGATTCATCTCTTAATTCAGCTATGCAATTGAAAGCAAACTCTTCCAGCATAACTGTGATCATAAAATAAGTGAACCAGTAACATTTAACCTCAATATTTTGATATTTACAGAACACTGATGACACTGTAAGTACTCAGGCTACATAGGCAAAGAAAGTAATTACAATTACATATTGTTTTATAACATCATAAATATTTAGGAACGGGCAGCCACATTTTGTATTTAGAAATAATTATTTGC